>PNEQ01001488.1:35555-48993 GCA_003012365.1 Medauroidea extradentata | reverse complement strand
TTTTGCCAACAAAATCATTTAGTCCATCGAAAAAAATTGTTGGTTCAAAGCACATCACTCATAACTAACAATATTATTTTGTTGACCAGTTGTAACAAGTTGTTTGTTTACACAAAATATTTATTTGACGTCCTATAGTAACCAAATATACGTTTGGCACAAACAAATTGCGTTTAAATGAATAATTTGGTCGAGGGAAGTAACTAAATTAGTTTGGAGGACTCCAAGCTTGGTCTTACCAACAAAATATTGTTTGGCTGAAGCAAACATCACCCAAACAAATATATTTAGTACAATGAAACAATTCTTTCTCTCAGTGTACACCGGGGACCCTTGGCTCTGCCCACTGAACCAAGCGAACTGACCGCCGGCGGGGAGATAGTAAGCTCAAACCATCTAGGGACCCTCGAAGAAACTCGGGAGCTCCTGCTCTGTCCGTTAGCTCTCCACGCCAATTAGATAGTACTATACCGGATGTTTTTTAATTATAGGTACAATCAGGGTTGCTACAGGTCTGGAAAACAGGGAAAACCTGGAAAAGTCAGGGAATTTCAAGGTGGTCAGGGAAAACCTGGAAAAGTCAGGAAAATTGCTTCTGATGACTGGAAATTCAAAATTGTAGAACACATTTTAGGCTTAGCAATAGAAGTATTCAGACTTCTGCAGTCGTTGTCTAGTTGGCTAGTTTGACTTCTGGGTTGGAGTCGCATCTTTATGGCTGCAGGCTTAGCGATTGACTTTTGGACAATTGCACAACCATTCACTGTATGAAAATATTATCTTAGCAATTAATTTTAAAAATAGTTCCAGTTACTTACAACTTATTAAAGTTCTCTGGATTGTGGTAACTGAGTGCGTCGAACACAAGTAACTGTCTGTAGTATATTTATAAAAAATGTTTAAAACAGTCATGCAAATTTAATTTATTTGAACATTTTAAGTTAAATTGTCGTGATTTTGAATTCCACAAAAAAAACTGAAAATTCACTATTTTTGTCTGGAAAGCCTGGAATAGTCAGGGAAATTTTATCTAGAAATTCTGTAACAACCCTGACAATCGAATGGGGTGTGTCGAGTACGATGAGACAAGCAAATAATGGTAATGAACATTGTTCCTGAAACCAATTGTTTTCCCAATATGACACGTTACCGCGGGAACGCTATAATACCAGTGTTCCCGAGGATCAAAACGTCAAAATGCTGCACACGTGGACAAAGCCATTACAACAGGTGTTCGAAATGAACGTGGTTCATGTGAAGGCAGGCTTCAGCACATATTTCCATCAATGCCGACACTGCACCATACTCACCTCATGTCACCTGTCACCAGCGCTGAAGACCTCGATGTTCAGCGCTGACCAAATTCATTCACTGACTCACCCACTCCAACACTTTCAAAAGTTTACTTCTATCGACCCAATAAAACATATTTTTAATTAATTTCAAGTTCTGCTGAGTGCTTAGTTTTTAGTGAACAGCCTTTAACGACGTGAATTGTTCACGTGCCTACCTACAGGGGGAGGCTCAAGCGTGTTCTCAGGAAATCATTACGTTGTTGGGCGACGAACCTGCGCGCCACTGGTCTGGCGGACATTCCAGGAACATCCCGTCCAAGTCGCTGGCCCAGATTTCAGCCTCGGAGACGCAGGAGGGAGTTTCGATAATTACATGCAGCCACTGGCCGACCGCATTCTTCCCTGCAGCCCCGACACATTCCACGCCATGTCCGTGTGCCGTGCGAGCAGCAAGTTATCGACACTAGCACGCTTGGAAGTTCTCCTGCCACTGTTTAATATTTACGTAAATTCACGGAAATATTTACAGAAAAATACTTTAACTATACTGAAGTGGCTTCTGTAATTTTTGGTTACGGAAGTTTGTCCGTACTACTAGTTTACGGATGGATATTTGACAGCAACTTTCTATAAATTCACGGAAATATCTACAATTTCAAAGCATATTTTATTGAGTTGATTTTTAAAAAAATTCAGGTATTAATGATTACTATGACTCTTAAGAGTTAATGTGCATGGACGTCTGTGCGAAACGAAGAGACAGGACAGTTTAATAGAAGAGAAGCGAAAAGCTGCTTCTGGTTGTCCACACATTGCCACGAAGAGAAGAGATGCGGGTCGACGAGCAATAAGCCAAGGATTCGTATCGCGCATGGACAAAGGGTCGAACAGTCCTATTAGTGGCCGAAATGTTCCGAGGAGGCCACATCGGTATCTCCTGCAACCCACCCACTGCGACGAATATAAGCGAAACGCTGCTTCTGGTTGTCCACACATTGCCACGAAGAGAAGAGATACTGGTCGACGAGCAATAAGCCACGGACTCATATCGCGCATGGACAGGGTCGAACAGTCCCATTAGTGGCCGAAGTGTTCTGAGGAGGCCACATCGTTATCTCCTGCAACCCGCCCACTGCGACAAAGAGAAGCGAGGCGTCGTACACTCACCACTAGCTTCGCTTGCCGTCCAGAATATTCGCGCGGCACACACATCTTCTATTATCCTTGCTTCGTCCTATCCTTCATTGGATGACCTAGCATGTCACTACATGGAACTTATCCCCGCTGCAAAAAAAAAAAGCGCACCTCTTCTCTGCGTGTCTCGTCACTGGGTATTCCCCTTTTAAAGTTATGAATTTTTTTTCGTAATGGTACTGAAGAAATTCTGTAATATTACCATGTCAAAAACTAAGTTTGTCTCTTACAAGTTAGTATCTTACCATTGAATAGAACTCGCTGATTGGCTGTCTGGTCACAGTGGTAGAACTGTTAAGAGTATCTGCTCAGTAATTTTAAGGATGCGGAGTTCGAATCCTGAAAAAATTCGAGAAATTTTTTAGGTTACTAAATGTCACATCTAAACATCGAGAAAACATTGCGAAGAAGAATATTTAGAATTTCTGGAAAATGGAGTGCCAATGACTTAGAAGAAATTTAATTTTTGTGAGCAAAATTAACTGTCCGAAATTTTACGGAGGATTTTGTTAGTACGGGAAACTGAGTGTCCGTGATTTTACGAAGGTTTCTGGATAATTGTTTGCCTGTACTTCATTAATTTGACGGAAATGTTTTCTAACAGTGTGCTCCAGTTAGTCCTATTCCTTTCAGATCCACCCCTGCAACGTGTGCGGGTATCTGACAGTTCTGTTGACACTTCACAGTTACACGCTTCCGTTGCCCTTGAATCTCGTCGTGCGGTGGGGAAAAAATCGGTCGGTCGAACATGATGAATTGATGCAAAGAAACATTCCACATGGCTGTCTAGTAGTTAGTTACGAATTTAAATACCGCTAAACCGCTGAATTAAATAAAGTCAAATTTTAATTTTAACATGCTACGATTTAAAAATTCTTATTTTATGCAAATTTTCTGTACTGCATTTTGACTATCGACTTTACTCATTTTCCTTAGAGCTGGAAAAAAAAAGACGAATTCTAAAACTCGTCAACCCGTTCACACACATACTCTCTTGCAAAAAAAACACTAATGAAAAGTTGAAGCAGCCTCATTGTTCATCGCAAACATAGCCAAGTCGGGACATAACGTATATTTTGGCGAATTAAGTATGTTCGTTATGAGGTCGCAAGAACTGACGTTGATTGATTCGTGTAGAATCACCCTCCAGCACACACTGTAAATCTGAATTAGTGATTATTCACTGAGTCGCGCCGATGGATGAAGCAGTTTCAACAAATTGAATCAGTGAGAAACCACTGGGAACTCGGTGACTGTTCACAGATTCCTATAAAGAGTGCCAACATTCTACAAGTTAATTAGTGAAAGTCCACAGATTTTCCAGTAATTTTTCACTGATTCAGTTAGTGAAAACTGTTCTTTGACAACAACTGGAAAAACAGTGAATATTCATTGATTCATTTGTGAGATGATGGCACTATTAAAGTTAAATCAGTGAATATTCACTAATTAAACAGTGGCTATTTCCACTAATTCAAATTGTTGAAACTGCTCCATCCATCTGCGTGAATCAGTGAATATTCACTAATTCAGATTTTTAGTGTGGGCTAGTAGTCTACAACACGTATTTGTCGGTACACCTGTGTAGACAAGCGAAAATAATATTAAGACATTACGATAGCCAATCACGGCATTAAATTGTATGTTCTATTCTCGTCGCACCCGTGTACACTGCGCTCCATCTTAGATGGCAAGTGGCAGCTACTGAGTGAAGGACACATTCAAGGAATTCTAGCAGCAGGCCGCTGCAGAAAACACGTAGTAGCCTATAAATACCGGAATGTATTCGACCTATCTAAATTAGTTATTCGAATTTTAAACGGTAGTAATATTATATGCAACACATTCCAGCTCGTTACTCGCCAACTTACATGGCGCGTGAAGTAAAAACGTTTTCCATCTAGCTAATTGGAAGTGATAATTTCGTTCCATGATTTCTGATATTGCCCAATATGCTAAGAACACAGCATCTAGAATATTGTTCTCTCTGCTAAATTAATTTGCGCCTTTTTTTAAGGCGCCGAACCTGAAATAGTTTGCGCTCTTTTGAAGTATTGGCAACATTTTGCAATTGTTGACGCACTATTAACAATTTCTGCACCACTTTGAAGAAGTCTACCTACTCGTGTAGTTATTTGCGTCTTTCCCGTAGTAGTTGGCGCCCTTCTGAAGTAGCAGGGCCGCAACTGCAGCATAATTTTGGGAGGGGCACCCAAGATAGTATTTACGTACAGCCATACACAATAGGGTCCAAATACTAAGGGTACATTTCTTATGAATTAGTACTTCGTTATTATTTTTTACAATATTCCAGTCATCTTCATAACAGTTTGAAGTCTTTCAGCCAATTTTCTAACACTCTTACCACTGCAGGATTTTTGAGTTTGTTGGTTAAGGGGGGGGATATTACCCCCGTGCCCTCCATCATCCCCCGTATTTTAATTGTGCTTCTCTTAAAGTATGGTCTCATCCCGCGTGTTGAACTTTTTATTGTTCGCTTTTCTGTGAAGAAAACTGTGAAATTTGCTGTTAGAACGTATATCCTGTTTACCTTGCATTACTCCACAGGCATAGTAGCTTAACATTTATCATATATCTAGGCCGTAATTAGTATACCAAGTTAAGAAAAAATTATTTGTTTGATTGCTGCTTAACTGTACGCTATAACGTCAAATTCTGTCCTTGTACTGTAACGTAATATAAATATAATTCACGCCTCAATCGCAAATCTCGCACTTTTTTCTCAGAATTAATAAAAAAGGAAGAGAGAAAATGATTTAACACGTTGGGTGAGACCCCATATTAAGGCCACGGATTATTATTTATGTTGTTTTTTTAATTTTTAAATCATGAAAGGGAGCAAATATCGCTAAACCACTAAACATAAATTTTCGAATCTGCACTATATAGCATAATTTTATCAAGAAATAATTTTTTTACAGTTTCGACTAATTGGGTAGGCCTACGTAATTAAAATTTTAGTCAATAATTAGTCAAAATTATACTAACTTAAGAAGGCGTGGTAATTCAACGATAAAAGTATTAATCTATAACTGGAGGTTTCTTGAAGCCAATCTGCGAAGGTTAAACAATAACAATCCTAGACAATAGGTTTAGTCAACTTTTTAAACAAAATAGTTTCCAGTGTTAACTTCTGGGGTACAATTTCTGACGCCGTAACCTCGTGCATTAAACTGCGGCGCAAGAGATCACGCGTAACGAATTAGTAACTTTGGATAAATATTTACTCATGAAGTTGGCAAATACCATTATCTAGGATTGTCATTGAGTATTTTACCCATATTGGCTTCGAAGAAAGTTTAGAAATCAATTGATGTTTTAAGCGTTTATTTATCTACTAAGCATTCTTAGGTTTTGTCAAAATCGGGCTACATAGTAGAAACAGTTTCCTTAATTTATGTGTACTGGTTTTGCTATGCCTGTCTCCTTTCGGGATTTAAAAAATTAAACTAACTAAAATAACAAGAATAGTTACCAGTGACCGTAAGGGCTTGGGCCCGAGTTTCTCGGCTTTCGAGAGAATTATTTTTTAAATCCATACGAAAGTCAATATCGTAAAATTTCTTCGTAACTATTTTGCAAATTGGTTTTACTATGCAATGTAATTTTTCGAGACAAACTATATGATGAGTATAGCTAATTTATCAACTAAAAGGAAATTTCGTTAATTAACTAATTAGCAACAATTTTGCAGTCTTCTGACTCGACAAACTTAGAGTATGCGGTTTAAATCAGTCAAAACAAAGTTACGAAGCGATTTTACGATATGGGCTCCCATTCATGTTTCAAAAAATAATTGTCGTTAAATGCGAAGAAACTCGGGGCCCATGCCCTTAGTTTGAGGACCTAGCCTTGCTGTAGCGTCGTACGGAAAGTATGTTTTCTTGTGTAACTGTTAAGAAAGTTTCCAGTGCGTTTATCTACGAAAAGATTACACACTTCAAATGATGTCCCTTTGATTTTAAAAATTACCTTTTTCACGTTGCTGTAGTTGAGAAAATATGAACCGTAATAGTAGAAACCGACATAGGACTTTACCGCATACTTTTCACAAATAAAATAACAGGGCCATCGTTGTAAGTCCCGTCGCAGTACACATTCTACGAAAACACTGTAAGCTATAGTTTTATTTTGTACTTCGCGCCTAGAGGCGATGGGGATGAGTAGAGGCACGACTATTTCGCGCATTGATTGTAGATCAGGTTGAATGCCAATAACATATACTGCCACTGCCCACTTCTGTGGTTAGACGACAGATGTTTTGAAGACTGCAAGCCATTCATAAATAAGGAAACAAGTGGTGGGGAATACACGTACTACCCGCTTGTACGGTTATAAGCCAATTCGACTTCGGCCAGTGCGCGTATAAAACTGAGAAAGCCTAGGCTGTTGCCAGATGAATACGCGAAATACTCGTGCCTCTAGCGATGTGTTTGACGGGCGGGTTATATTCGACTTATCGCCTTACCCGTTTCCGTGCCTCTAACGTAAAATAAGCTAGCGTCCACTAACTATTTACGTAGTTAGCCTACGTAAGACGTTCTTGAAGTACTTGGCTGCACTTTGATAACATACAGCAGAAGTATAGGGGACTTGTGTTGCTTATTTTTTTGTCAGTAGTTGACGTTATCTGCACAACGAGAATGCGTGGGCTAGTTGCCAACCCTTATTTACGTGACGTTGTTAGGAGCTTGTCCGCCATGTCATGTTTTTGACTCATCTTGCTTTGTTGTTATGTGGCAAACTTCACTGACGTTTTGGGATGTATCTATGGACGAACGTTAATGCAGTCGCGTTAAATACGTATATAATGTGTCTACCATTTTTGTGGGGGACAAAATGTGCCGTGTGTAATACTTATAGGCAAAGTACGTCCAGAAAAATGTGTCTGTGCACTAAAACCAAACATAAATATAAAAAAAACAGGTCATGAGGATGGGGTTGGGAGGGGAGGGGGAGAAATAGCTGCTCTGCGCATGCGCTGGTTGGAGTTTATCATTCTCGCCACTGAGAGTTTGGTGCGCTGCTGTTCCCCTCAGAGCAGCGAGGTCAGAATAAGCGACATCAGTTACAAGCTTGAGTTTCCTATCTTTCCGTAGGAGTAAGTGTTCTGTATCACAGCACCTCCCTTGAGTCTTTGCCCTGGCACGTTAGTACAGTGCTCTCGTGACAGCTTTCCGCCGGCCTGTTTGTCTCAGCCTGTAGGTCAGTGCTCACGTCGCTAGCTAGCGAGGTCGTCCTCACTGGTAGAGGCGGCAGTGACCTCCGCTCAGGTCGCTATCAGCGCGGAAAGGTCACATATACTCGAGGAGGTGGCACGCGACACAGGACCGCTGGACCGCTAAGACATCTAGGTCGCCCCCAGCCGTCGTGGGCCGGGGGTACTTCTGCACGCAACACTCCTGGCGCTGTCACAATACCGCGACGTGACACTACATTGTTGTCAACGCTACTTCTCGCTAGTATGATATGGCCATGCAGGCCGGACAACAGAGGTTCAGGCTGCAATTAGGCCAACGTTGGGAAATCAAGGAAGACATCCACTGGTAGAGCCGCAATATTGAGGACAAGCACGCCGATGTATTGCATTGTCGCCCGCCAACACTCCTTTAGACCTCGCACTGAAAAAAATATAATTGCAGGTACCATACTTTTGTTACAATAGGGACAACAAGACAGTTTTGTTGTTTCTACAACTCTGGACAGTTCCTTCAACAAACTGTTTTGTAGAAGAAACAAACAGCTTTGTTGCTTTAACAAACCAGATGGTAACTTCTACAAAACAGATTGTTGAAGGAGCTGTCCAGAGTAGTACCAACAACCAAACTGTTATGTTGTCCCTATTTTAACACAAGTATGGTACCTGCAGCTATACTCTTTTTTTTTTCAGTGGCGGGCGTGCTAAAAAAGTTCGCCCAAACGAGCACATTATGATTAGAGATATTGGTTTATCTTGAGAAAACTTGACTTTTTGCTGGATTTGAATGCTCGTTCAGCTGATGAAAGATCACTGGCTTTCGCTTGTACGTGGAGTTGTTACCCTCTTTGACTGAGCCAATAATAATCCCGCTATTGTAATATTTGATGCCTATTATTGGTCTGCAGACAGCTACGTTGTGTCAGACATATATCTCCAATAATACTTGTCACAAGAAACTACAGTGTTTTCAAGGGTATGTTGAGACAAAAAATTGTCGCGATATACCACCATCTCTACCCATTGCGTGTCGAGTTGACTCTGCCCCTGTAAAAATTTCCGGATATGTTACGTGTTTTATCCGTAATGGTTTTCGTTTCAGAAATTAAAATAAACTGTGATTAGTTACGAAATTGACTTCTGGCGTGGCTGTCTACTAACAATTAAATACTAATAAACGGCAGCAAGACAATAAAACTTTTTCCTTTCAAATTATTACTTTCGATATAGAGATATTGACATCAAAGTATAGCTCGTTCGATACTCAGGGCGTAGTCTTCAAAATGTCAAAACATGCAATTTCGACCACATTGAAGATTTGTAATATTTTTGTGGTATATGAAGGCAAAGTGTTTTATGAGTTTGTCTTTCACAAGCGAGACTTGGTAAATTTTTTAGTTATTGCGTGAAGCGGAAGCGAAGTGTTGACCGTCAGCGTCATGTCCGAAAACCACGAAGCGAAAGTCGACAATAAACAGTAAGTTCCGGTTGTGATCTTGTGTTCCGGGCCGCCTGGTCTTCGGACGCATGACGGACAGTTTGTTTTAAGGGCTTGGGCCCGAGTTTCTCGGCTTTCGAGAGAATTAATTTTTAAAATCCATAAAGAGTCTATATCGTAAAATTGCTTCGTAACTTTGTTGCAAATTTATTTTACTATGCAATGTGATTTTTCGAGACAAACTGTATGATGAGTATAGCTTACTTATCAATTAAAAGGAAATTTCGTTAATTGACTAATTAACAACTATTTTGCAGTCTTCTGATTCGACAAAATTAGAGTATGCAGTTTAAATCAGTCAAAACAAAGTTACGAAGCCATTTTACGATATCGGCTCATATTTATGTTTTAAAAATAATTGTCGTTAAATGCGAAGAAACTCGGGCCCATGCCGTCTTCGAATTTTTCAATTTTCGCTGTAAGTTCCAGACTATGAGATATATTAATACTCCCCGTCTGACATGGCACAGATATTACCGTATTAAGTGTTACCAATTGTCACACCTTCACTACTTTTGTTGGTTTCTTTCTGGTAACCTTCCGGAAGAAGAAAGTTTTTTTTTTGTTGGTCACAGGCATAGCAATAGTAGTGAAGTAATGCCAACTGTATAGAATGTAAGAAACTATTCCCTCGTATTTGTCAAAGCATAAAACATTATTGATAATTTGAAGACCTCGGGAGTAGATAATTGTAGCCCACATTATAAGACAGCTGATGTAAATAATTTCTAGCCCATACATTTAAAAGAAAGACTTATTTACAATGTACGTAGGTAGTTTATTTTAAACCACATAGTAAATTTTATATATATATATATATGTGTGTGTGTGTGTGTGTGTGTGTGTGTATGTATGTAACGCTTTTGTCCATATTTGACGTAGTTTATTTCACCAAAGCTGGAAACTACAGGAATGATGGTTGTCGTTATTTACTCCCGAGGTCTTCAATTGTGGGCCAAATTAAATACGGAAGTTCCATTATTCCAACATGACTGGTACTGATCCCCCGTACGAGATGTGTTTTAAGGGATGACATACGCCAGTTGGGTGCCACGTGCACTTAGAGGCGATGAGACAGGGTTAACGAGCAAATATCGTCCTTAAGGCGGAAGCCTGGCTGACGCTCGAGCTGCGTGCAGTGTGTTCGGAGTTACGTTTTTTTCTCAGAGACCAGTAAACATGCTTCCACAATGATTGTCAACGAAAATAAAACACATTTCTGCCTACTTGCGGATGTGACTTTCAAGGCACCACGCACATAGTAAGTATCATTTTAAACCACTCGAACTTGGCTAAAAATGGCATTTTCATGCGGTTATTACTGAAGATATATGTAACGGATATGTTCGAAATTGAGGTCTACAAGTGCAGTGGACTTTGCTACAGTGACGCGTTCAATAAAATGATAGATCACCGCTTAATGGCGTGGTTCACCTCAGTTTTTAATGTATTTTTATATTTGTACCAGTTATTTTTTTATTTTAGAAAAAAAAATTAAATATTAATTTTGAAATTCAGTTTTTTTATTAAATACAAAAATTATTTTATTATTATTATTATTTTATATGTGTCATTTCATAGCCTACAACATTGTTATACACTGTGATTTCTTTTTCGGTTTGGTATGTCAGTTGGTTTTAGTGACGTACATAAAACCGTAAAGTGCAAATTTTGATGTTTACGACTCATTACGTGAAAACTATGAGAGATACAACAATTTTCGAAGAAGAAGATTTAGTCACAATTTAGGTCTAAAATAAGAGAAAACAATATCTGGTACAAACATAAAAATAAAAAAGGCGTTGAAAACTGAGGTGAACCGCGCCCTTAAAGCCTCGCAGTAAGAACGTTACGGCGGGAACACCGCGCACGTTTACAACTCCTGACGTAGAGGCGATATCACAATACATGTGCCGGCTGACATCGCTCGTAGAGCCTCGTCGATTTTCGCCTCACACACTCAAACATTCCCTCTACCAGGCGGCAGCCTTAAGGGCGCAAGTCTACCTGCGCGTTATAGACTCACAAATGACGGAGATGTAAGGGCGAACTTGAAACGTGTATTTAATGGCGCATCGCCTCAACGATCCAAACTCCGAACTAGCATGCGATGTTCCCGCCGAACTGTTTTTACTATATGGGATGTTAAGCGGTGACCTTATATTTTATTGTTGGAAAGTTTCTGTTGCAAAGTTCAATGCGTATCGCAATCTGAGTTTCATATACATACGGTTAGTACATTTTAAAGTACGGCAGTCTGAAAATGCCGTTTTTAGCCATGTTGAAGGGCGTAGAGTGTTTTTAATGAGGTTCCGACCTTGTTTGAATTGCGTTTTCTTTTCGTACGTTGGCACAATTGGCACACGTGGAATAGTTTCTTAGGGGCTTATTCATAGTCGTTTTTGACCCGGACTAGTGCGGGATTATCGTCGGACTAATTTTTGTTTTATTCATAGACGCGGACTAACGGCAGTCCGAGTCAGGACCAACCCTGGACTAACTGGCACAAGATGATCTCAGGATCATCTCGGAACTATCTTACGACTATGAATAAGGCCCTTAGAAAAAATACCTGTTTACGAACACACTGCGACGCATTTGAAGCGTGAAGTAGGCGGTTGCCTTAAGTTCCGCGCACTTACAGGCACCGATCACGCTCGTTGTATTCCAACATCCCCAATAGTCAAATATTACGTCTAAAGATGACAGTCTACTTACTACCTTACCTGGTAACAAAAGGTTGTATTCTCAGAACAGTTATTAAGGGAGGTACGGGTATACGAACAAACAGTTATTTTACGACGAAGTCTCACCAGCAGCTCATCTAAACGCAGGAACGTCGATGTTGAAAGCTCTCAGGAAATCACTCATGCAAGCCAACCTAGTTACTTTTTGCGGCGCGCCGAGGTAATGTTGGTAACGCTGAATTTCTTTCCTGTGGTCACTGGATACCTACAAGAAAGAATACGTTGGCACGCAGTTGGACTTGGGATCGGTTATTGATGCTTTTTTTTTTTTTGGAATATATAATTTTTTAAGTTCTAAAAAGGGAACATATTTTTAAAAACCATTGTGCATAGTGAAAATAGTTTTACCATGTAGTCTAATTAGCCGAAAACAAAAAAAAAAAAAAAAAAATTAGATGGACTTAAAATTTATTTTCTTGGTGTATAAGTAGTGGAAATTTAATAAATATTTACAAATTGAAAACAGGGTATGGTAAAAAAGTATTTTTGATACAGTTATGGTACGGTTTTGTGATATATGCTCCCTGTGAGACTTACACACAGCTACTTGTAAAACAGCATAGACAGTAGATGGTGGCCTGTTCAATACCCCAAACGATGTGTAGAGATTCGCCTATTATCAGAAAGCAGGCTGAATTCCAAGTAACGGCGTGCTCATCTGACTTACGCTGTTTGTGTGGCTCGCCCTAAAGAACTTATCCAACTAGTTATATGAGGTCAGCTGTAAAATGCCCACTATCCTGTAATGCTGACATATAGAGATACGAAGGTCAGAACCCAATAACGTTACGGAGTGTGTTCGGGTTAGACGGGCCGGGGTGGTTGAGGGGTCAGATCTGTCATTTCCCACCTAGGCGATTCGGGTTCGATCCCCGAGGGGTTCGGGCCCGGATTTTTTACATGTGGGAAACGTGGTGGACGTGGTCGTTAGCCGGCGAGTTTTCTCGGGGAAATCCCATTTCACACTCATCTCACCTTACATTATCCATTCTTCGGCCTGGAGGGCGACAGGCATGTCTCACTAGTCGACCAGCCGGCCCAACCTTCACCCGAGCCACAGAATATTTAGGATACAGAAGTTAAATACCTGATAGGAAGGCGAACTCAGTCACACAGGCTAGCAAAATGTCTTCCCTGGGCAGCAACATGGCGGAAACACCTACCGCCAATCAACGTACGGCCAGTAGGAAACCTGCAGTAACATGCAGGAACCAAACATACACGGGGCTGGTATCAACAACCTCGGGCAGCCAATAAGCGGCCGAGTTCGCCCGTATAAAATAAGCCGCCACGTCATTTCACGTCTGTATTACTATCTAGTCTGTGCGCCGGCCTTCTCTCATACATAAGGAAGGGGAAAATTTCGCGAATTCAATTACCTGCAGACTAGAATCCATTGTACTATGCATACTCAAGCCTCGACTATTCGTTCATTGTCTGTTGTTCTACTGAGTAGCAGCTAGTAGACAAACTGTCGGTGCTTGAG
>PNEQ01001488.1:19729-35455 GCA_003012365.1 Medauroidea extradentata | reverse complement strand
TATATATGTGTGTGTATATATATATATATATATATATATATATATATATATATATATATATATATATATATATAGAGGCTGTTCGCTATAAACTGAGCACTCAGCAGAACGTGTACTTAATTAAAACTATGTTTTATTGGCCAATATATGTTAACTTTTGAGAGTGTTGAAACATTTACACTGGTTTTTAGTTACATGGAAGTTTCCATATTAAAAATAGTAAAGATGGCTGCAAAACTACTGAGAGAAAACTGTATACAGTGCTCATTTTATCGTGAATGGCCTATACGTATATATGCATGCATGCATGCTTACGCGCACAGTTTACTGGATTGCAACCAATCTGGTGTCTTCTGCAGAATGTTTGTGTACGTTTCCTGCGCATCAGCGAAGTGTTAGTTGACACTAATGTGGAGCAGCACACGCGGGCTAAGTGGACACAATTAATTGGTTTGATGTAACACGAACGCTACGCCTGGCAGTCACAGATGCAGCGATGTGTGTCATATGTGATACCTTATGTTCAACGTTTGGTCACCAGTTTTAAGGCGTTTCCCGACTATTGCGACCCCAAGTGTCGTATATCAAATTTCTTGTTTCACTGTCGACTATATCATTGCAGGTTGTTTTAAACGTTATTCATTAACACACACACACACATATATATATATATATATATATATATATATATATATATATATATAATATTCATTTGGACAGAGGGCGATACTGCCCTACTAAGGGAGAAATCCTTAACTCCGAGAGGTCAAATTTTACAGGAGAGCAAAAAGTTTTTTTTTCGACACACACTCATTTTTGTAAGTGATTTCAATGTTTTGCTTTTATTATGAAATTTAAATATTTGAAATTTATTTGGTATTCCTGTTTGACATATTTCTTCAAAACTAAATTTTGGTTTTGAGGAATATATTAATAATTATTTTACACTGGCAACGACTGGTTATAAGCCGCTTGTGCTTTGTGAAAATATGTGTTGGAGTAATGGCTTTCTTCCTTAGTAAGGCAGGACAAGTATGTCTCGCTAGCCGAGCTGCCCGCCTAACCTTCACCGCGGCCTTCTCTCAAACACAATGTGACCCTGCCCGAAGACGGAAACACCTATTGGTTTTCATGTTCAGTGTGTTCGGGTTAGCATAGGCCAGTGAATTCTAGCATGTCGTTAAATAATAATACGAAATCTGTACGAGTGTGTACAATGTGTTGAAAGCTTTGATGCCGGGGCGTCATATGTTTGTGTTTGTTTGTTAGGCTGCAGCTTCCCTGGTGCGCCGGCACATTCGTCTGTGTTCTTCTCTGACGAGCGACTGGTAGCGAGGACTGTGGCCACATACGCCTGCGAGAGAGGCTTCGAGCTGCTCGGTCCATCTCGCCGCGTCTGTGGGGAGGATGGTCGTTGGACTCCAGAAGGCATACCATTCTGCGGTGCGTACATCTGCATTCTCTCAATGCCTCTTTCTCTTTCTAACTAATAAATAGGAAGCCGGAGATTTCGTGAGTTAGTTTTACAACAAGCTAAAACTTAACCGTGTATACATTCCCACTAGGTTTGCTGCAAGGTCACAATTTATTAGTCACCACCGTGGAGTCTATGAGCGTACGTAAACAAGGCTAGAATACCGTTCGGGAAAGTCTACTCACTGGAATAGCAGCCACTGAACAAATAGTTAAGGCTCCGAATACATAAGGCAGTGGAATTTAGGGCCATAATCTCCCGTTTATTTCAAACAATTGCAAATAACTCAAATATTTTTTAACCAAATGCTTTGAAAAAATTTGAGACAGTGTACAGTTATACGATACACAATTTTACCAGACCGTTTTTTTTTTTTTAATAATGTACCGTTTGCGAGAAAAAATAATAATTTTGCTTCATTTTGGCTTATTTTCACAACAAAATGTGTACTGTTTCGGGGTCAAAAATCTAAAAATCAGTTTGGTATATTGCAACAGAAAAATTCATATAAAAACGTTGATATATAAGTGCTAAAACTGCCGAAGGAATTTTTGATATATGTATTAATTTGCGTTACAAAAAATATTTTCGAATTTGCGTTACAAAAAATATTTTCGAGACCACCGCTAAACTAGGGATCGAGGCCTTAACCGGAAAATTTCCAGTCCTTATTCATTGTTATAGTCATTAGTGCTGAAAATATTTTTTCACCATTTAATTCCATTGGCTTATGTACACATCTGCAGCTGTGCTTTATGGTTAGTTATTGGATGTTTTAACTGTCACTTGTCCTGGGGGTTCTACTGGCCAATCACAGGCGTGCTGCGTTACTTTAAACGTATTATGACTGGTGCAGTCAAATGCGAGAAGTCTGAACAGAGATACGCTGTCAACAACCACGAAGAAAAGTTGCCGATGCGCACGCAAGGCAATCCGGTTTGCAGTCGTCAAATGTGTCAGCACAGCTGTCGTCTAGTTACAGAAATTCCAGTAACTTCTTGACGTACAGCATGGTCTGGAGTTAATACGTGAAAGTTGGGCATCTGTAATGACTGTCTGTCCCGAACATTCACAATCAATCATGGTTCAGATAGGTCTCATATACAAACTGTGAGGGGTTTACATATGCATACGGAAGACGATTATGGTAAGCCACGGATCTCTATTTATCCTATTTTAGTTCATTTTATTTTTTTTTAATACTGATAAGTGGTAGATATTGAAAATTTTTGGAAATTGTTTGTGCTATATAGCCAAATTTTTTTTAAACGTAAGCTTCTATGATTTTGGCTAGTTATTGACTTTAAGAAAATGTAATTAAGTCGTCAAGCCAAAGTTACGGAAACTCACATTTTGAAAAAAAAATTAGGCTACGCTGTACAAACAATTTGTATCATTTCTCTGTAAATGTTTTCCGATATAGGATTCCCTTTAAGGATTTAAAAAATTAAACTCCTGAAAACATCTGAGTTTCTCGGCTTTAGAGAGAATTTTTTTTTAACCCACTCGAGAGCCTTAACGTAAAAATGCTCTGTAACTTAGTTGCAAATTGGTCTTACTGTGTAATGTGATGTTTCGATTTTAGACAATCTTGGCTCGAGTAAACGTTAAGGGCGTGGATCACCTCAGTTTTCAACATCTTTTTTTATTTTTATGTTTGTACCAGATTTTTTTTCTTATTTTAGACATAAATTGAGTTTAAATCATCCTCTTAGGAAATTGTTGTATCTCTCATAGTTTTTACGTAATGAGTAGTAGACATCAAATCTTGCACTTTACGTTTTTATGTACGCCACTAAAATCAACTGACAAACCAAAAATTTTTTAATTTTTAAACATTTTTAAATTTTTATTTTAAAATTCAGCATTTTTATTAAATTCAAAAATATTTTATTTTTTGTTTTTATGTGTGTCAAAACATAGCCTGCACAATTGTTATACGATGTGAATATTTTCGGTTTGGTATGTCAGTTGGTTTTAGTGGCGTACATAAAAACGTAAAGTGCAAACTTTGATGTTTACGACTCATTACGCAAAAACTTTGAGAGATACACAAATTTCCTAAGAGGAAGGTTTAATCACAATGTATGTCAAAAATAAGAAAAAAATACATATTATGCAAATATAATAATAAATATAGACGTGGAAAACTGAGGTGAACCACGCCCTTAAGTTGTACATGTTAAATTATATTCGGTGTGACTTAGAATGAGTGAGTAAGAGATTTTTGATAAGCGCCTAACATCGAGAATGAAAGGGTAGGGGAAACCCGCCGATCAACAGCATCGTCCGGCACGGTTCCCGCATGTGAAAATCCAGGGGTCGACACCGTCGGGAATCAAACCGGGATCGCCTTGGTGGGAGGCGAATAGTCTGACCATTGTATGATTTAGAACCCGTCGAAACTACATACAGGATGGTCACAAAAACACATCAAGCAGATGTTTTCTCTCAAGTTAAATAAAACAGAGGATGTTGTCAAATTACGTTAAATATTTTGGAGATAAGGACACAGTTCCTCTTACAGTTCACAATACAAGATGTAGGGTTCACAGGAATAACTGAAAACTACGGTGTCGTTCAATGTACGGATGTGTTCCTAGGTACAGCGAGGAGAAGAAAGCGCGGCGACAGTTTTCCGATCACGTCGCAGGCGTCGCGACGGAAGCGATACACGCCTTCGGCATTCAGGTCCGCGCATGTGCGTGAGCTGCTCTCCGGGTCGCTAACCTCCTTGGCCGCCGAGCGTTCCCGAACACGCCCGAGCGTTCCCGAGCATGTCCGAGCGTTCCCGAGCACGTCCGAGCGTTCCCGAGCCTTTCCGAACACAAGACGTGCTTCAAGACATATAAATATTGACTTAACGTTTCCGTGGCCTTAAGGGCCGAGTTCATGCCAAAGCTTATTTTAATATTCTTTACAGTTGTGCGAGATATGGTTTGTTTTGTTAACGTGCGGTAAAACATATTTTTTTACTGCAACGAAAATTTTCCAGCTTTCATAGATAGTGCATAATGGCAATGCGAAGCCCAAATTTGCATATAACTCTTTCATACAAGCAAGGAATATGAAGTGTCGTACCGTAATAAAATTATTCACACAGAAGAACAGTGTGACGGGCAACTTCAACATACATACAAAAACAGCATTGAATATTTATTATATTTTTTAAACATTGCGGAATTTGAAATAAAAATGGCCTAATTTTACTTTATACTAAGTATACTGATTGAATAGATCGAAATGCCTGCCTGGTCTTGATAAATGCTTAAAAACGTGACGACAAAGCAAGCTAACTTGAAAGGTAACATGCCGAGCGAACGACTGAAATACTTTTATTGAGAATTAAATCTGAACTATTTATCATTATAGATGGTGGTATATCGCGAAAATTGTTTGTGCCTACATACCATTGAAAAAAATTGTAGTTTCTTGCAACATGTATGATTGGGCGATGAGGTCTGACCCGACGTAGCTGTCTGCAAACCAATAATAGGAGTCAAATGTTACAATAACGGGATTCTTATTGGCTAAGAAAAACGACGTACAAAGGAAAGTCAGTAATCTTCAGATATGCTGAACGTGCGTTGAAACCCAGCAAACTGTCAAGTTTTCCCGCGATAAACCATCATCTCTTCTTATCATTATTCTGTTCTATTAGTGGACGTTTATTTATACAGTGTTTGTCAGTACAATGCTTTGTTTTCGAGCAAAAAAATTTAAAACACTTTTCAGAAAACTAAGAGTTAGAAACCACAAGATATATGAAAATGTAAAACTTAAATTTTTATAATTATCAGTTTAATAATACCCATAACGTAGCATTACAATCAAATTTTAAAACGACAGACTTCTAAGAAAATATTTTAGTGTCCGAAAATCTGTTACGCATAGGTTAACGGATGTTAAAACTATTTTTAAAGCAAAACACATCTTTTAAATCCGGTTATTAGATAGCTTTGGACATTGTCATACATACAAATATAAAAGCAAAGGTTTTACATTTTTATAGATTTAGAAGTTTTAAACCCTTATTTTATAAAAATTTATTTTAATATTTTACTGGAAATCAATAATTACTGACATAATGGCCCATAGAATTATGATAAGTAGTTTATATTTAATCCTCTATTAAGTATTCTAGTCATTCAAATGCATCTCGCATCTTCATTCCCCTTAAATCAAGGAACCGTATTTCTGACGTCAAAACATTAATCCTCACGTAGTTATGTAATTAACGTCGTTGGAAATACTATACGCGTAGTTTTATCTTTTAGTTAATTGCTACTGAAAGGCGTAAACGGAGTAACACATGTCCTAATGTGCCAAAATGTTTACTTGGACTATTATAATAAAAAAATGGAAAATCTATCATGATTCGAATAAGGGGACAGATTTTGGCCTTTTTAATCGTACGTTACTTTTTTCTCTCAGTTTATTACCAAGACTGTAGCATCAATACAATGCATCATGCTTAGAGATGATGATATATCGCGAAAATGTTTTGTACCAACGTACCCTTGAAAACGCTGTAGTTTCCTGCAACATATATGATTGAGTGATATACCTCTGACACAACGTAGATGTCTGCAGACCAACAACAGGAATAAAATATTACAATACCGGGATTCTTATTGGTTCAGTCAAATAGGCCAACATCTCTCCGTACAAGCTTGTACCCGACAAACAGTCAAGTTTTCCCGCGATAAACCATTATCTGTGATCATGTTATGGAGATTTTTAAACTCCGCACAGAATAAAAATTACCTACTACAGCATTTATGGATAAAAATGGATTCCATATGTCGCTCGCAGACTTATGACTATCATGTTTGTGGAACCACTCTAAAAGTCTGTAGAGTTTAATCACAGTACAGTTTGTAATACGTGCCAGTGCAGAGATCAGCCAGTCCATTGTTTTCTTGGAGCACGCATCTTCGTCTGAATCGCAGTTTTATTTCTAACGTACCCTAACTACAGGCTGCGGAAGAAATTGTTCCACATTTGTAGGCGCCAGGAGTTTTGTGAAAAGATTTTTGCCCCACTTTGTTTCAGTGTCTTACGTGCCATATCTGCAGCTCAGCTTCATGATTATTAGTAGAGACGATGGCTTATCGCGGGAACACTTGACTGCTGGGTTTCAACACACGTACAACTTATAAGATTACTGGCTTTCGCTTGTACGCGGAGCTGTTACCCTATTTGACTGAGCCAATAAGAATACCGGTATTGTAATATTTGATGCCTACTATTGGTCTGCAGACATGTACGTTGTGTCAGACGTACATTAGCTAATTATACGTGTTGTAATAAACTACAATTTTTTCAAGGATGTGTTGGCACAAATCATTTTAGCTGTTTACGATCACTACACTCTAAATCTGTATTAGTGAATATTCACTTATTCACGCCGACGGATGGAGCAGTATCAACATACTGAATCAGTGAGAAACCACTGTGAAATTGGTGACTATTCGCTGATTCCGATAGTGTGTGCCAACATTCCACTAGTTAATTAGTGGATGTCCACAGATTTTCCAGTAATTTTTCACTGATTCAATAAGTGAAAACTGTTCTTTGAAAACGACTGGAAAAACCGGTGAATATTCACTGATTCACTTGTGAGATGTTGGCACTCTTGAAGAAAACCAGTGAATATTCACAAATTAAACAGTGACTACTTTCACTGATTAAATTGTTGAAACTGCTCCATCCATCAGCGTGAATCAGTGAATATTCACTAATTCAGATTTAGAATGTAGAGACAGGAAATATTCGCCGGTTCACTGAGCTGTAGGCTAGCCTCCAAGAATATATATGAAATAGTGCAGACAGCAGATGTTTATTAGCTGCTCGCTGACACTGTGAAATGGACCTGTATTCAGTTCATGGCCGTGTTCGAATTGGCCGTGTAAGGGCCCTTACAACGCTTCAAGCCCTTGAAAAAGTGCATCGCGGAAGTGACGTCACACACGCCGTTGTTCGAATTCACAGCAAGGGCTCATATGCACCCTAGAATGTCCCGTTCAGCTAAGGGGACGATTCACTTATCCGAATCCTACGTCCGAATTCACAAAATGCAGCCTACTTCACGAAGGGAACAAGGGCATAGGGCTCAAGGGGAAATGATCAAGGGCACGTTGCACTGAAATCGTACACGGACATACTTTTATTATTGGCTCAGTTACTTCCAGGAAGTGTCGAGTAAGTCAACGTCCAATTGTGAACGTGATACAGACCTATAGTCGATGGAATTCTAGCTTGTGTCTAACAGAAAACGCGAATTTTTCAGTTGGGAGAGTAACATGAGGTGAATATAGAGCAGCGCCGGAATGAAGTGGCAGAGGAAACGGGAGATCCCCGAGGAAACCCGCCGACCAACGACATCGTCCGGCACGGTTCCTACATGCGAAAATCCGTGCTATAAAACTGTTTCCTGTAAATTTAGACTTCCTCATGCCGTCATACAAAAACTATGAATGCTAAAAAATTTTTATTACAGTACATTGGCTTCAAATCCAAACATGTCTCGTACAAACATAAAAACTATTAAAACTATTCAAACTTTCGGTAAATCGCCACCTTAAGGGCCCTGTTCGCCTCAGTTTTCAACGTCTTCTTTTATTTTAATATTTGTACTAGATATTTTTTTTCTTATTTAAGACATAAATTGTGCCTAAATCTTCCTCTTTGAAAATTGTTGTATCTCTCATAGTTTTTGCATAATGAGTCGTAAACGTCAAAATTTCGATTTTACGGTTTTATGTACGCCACTAAAACCAACTGACATACCAAACCGGAAAAATTCACAGTGTATAACAACGTTACAGGCTGTAATTTGAACTATATAAAATAAAAAATAAAAACATTTTTGTATTTTTAAACAATTTTTGACATTTTTAAATTTTCATTTCAAAATTCAGCATTTTTTATTAATTACAAAAATATTCAATTTTTTTGTTTTTATTTGTGTTATTTCATAGCCTACAACATCGTTATACACTGTGAATTTTTTCGATTTGGTATTACAGTTGGTTTTAGTGGCGTAGATAAAACCGTAAAGTGCAAATTTTGACGTTTACAACTCATTACACGAAAAGTATGAGAGATAAAACAATTTTCTGACAGGAAGATTTAGTCACAATTTATGTACAAAATAAGAAAAAAAATATCTAGTACAAAAAAAATATTAAAAAAAACGTTGAAAACTGAGATGAACCGCGCCCTTAAGTGCTCCATCTACCACGCGTTTAAAATGTGTTGTAGTATGTTCGTACATAGGTTTTTTACGATACTGTTCTACATATACTCATCGTGCCATTGTGCGATGGTAAAATACACTTCAAACAATGACGGAAATGTAGTTCCAAAGCTTCGTTTCTGTACAAACAATCGTTTCACACTATTCAACTAACTTACTGATTGGTCAGACTAGTGGTATAATCCCCTTGTGTCAGTAAGTAGAGCTTACTTACTGATTATGACGTCACTTAAAATATGTGTTCCGAAGCGAGTATTCTGAAAGTGTGCCGCAACTTCTCATTCCTCACAAACTCCACGTAACGGCCGTTGCAACTACCAACTTTGCTGTCAAAGAGTTTTCCATGCAGCATTGCCAGGAAGGTCCTATTTATAGGGACCCATGTTTTTCGTGGGAAGAATTTTGTCCCAGTTAGTTTCAGTGCCTTACGTGCACATCTGCAGTTCTGCTTCATGGTTATTGGCAGCGTGTCTTATGTGAAAGGACGTATCTCATTTGACTGAGCCAATAACAATAACGTTCCTGCAACACCAGACGTCTGTGTTATGCCGGTAGAATCCATAGGCTCGCGAGAGTTAAAATATCCATATCCATATGATCTATCCAATCACTGACCACGAAGCAGAACTAGAGATGTGCACGTAAGGTACAAATTGGGGCGCGTAAAACAGGTGTCCCTACATTATACGACGTTCAGGATGGATTGAGCACTAAAAATCTAACCTTTGTAAAATATCACTAGCCGTAACTGCATATAATTTAACATTAAATATAGTCCCCTTACTGATTGTATGGTTGGCAACGAAATTGCGCAATACAGTACCGTGTATTTGTATTTTTCTATTTCAATACAGTAAAACTGAAACAAAATCGACCGGAATCGGCATAACTATATTTTATATAGTTAATAAATTTTTTTTAAATCAAACTATATAGATACTTGTCGATTGCGCAATTTATCTTATACGCGCAAACATCAAGTGATGTGTTCAGAGAAGTTACACGCGGAAAGATACGAATTGGCCGAATATAGAACTTTAGCAGGGCTTATTCGAGTGCTTATTTTATCTCTGTCTAATATTGTAACCAGATGTGGGAGATACCTTTACGACAGTCAAGGTGTAAAGCAAGTTACGAAGTTGCACTTGTGGTTACAAGACTTCTTCATCGCCCTTGCAAGCTCGTCAGTTCTGCGCTGCTGATCTTCGGTGAGAGGAAGGAGGAGGAACAGAGAAAAAGAGAGAGAAAGGAAGACAGAGACGCCGAATCGACGGCCGAAGTAGGTCGGTGCGGAAGGAAATGTGGGCCGACGCGATCAACCTCGCTAACCGAGATCTTCGACTGCAATTCAACTTTGTAGCTTCGTTGACACTTTCGACTTTTGCCAGAATTACGTATCAGAGCCGTTGCTTCTTATTTGCGACCTGATATTTTTACAGGGATGTCATTAATATTTGTTTATAAACAAATAACATCAATATTAAAGAATCGCTACATTGTTTTGACTTGAGATCCTACGGGGACAAAACTTTAACGAACCGTGGACTTTATCACTCCTAATTTTTTGTATTACTATATAAGGGTTCAGATTGTGTGCAGTCGTACTATGCACAACATTGTATGTAGGCTATTTAGAAAATAAAGTACAGTTCATCCGCAAAAAATAACTTTTTTGATTGATTCCGGCTTATTTTTATAATAAAACTGTATCGGCATGGGTTGCAATGCCTATTAACTTTTTCGGGTACCCCTTTCCGACCCTCTTATCACGTTTTCAAATCCCCCTTTTTTCTCTCTTTCTTTGTAATTTTTTTTACCGTGTACTTCGAATAAAAATATAACCTGCGAAACTAAGTCATATGTGCCTTGTCGGTATCAAATACATGGGGTAATATTTGTAATGCAGATAGTCTTAGGAAAACACTTAAGGCTATCAAAGTACCAAAATTAGTTTCTGATTTTAAAGGTAGGATCTCAAATCTAACGTACGAAAATGAATGTTTGTTTGTTCGTCTCCTATACGTTTCTGTACCATTAATCTGATTGCGATATAACTTCGTTGAGTTTATCATTGTTTCGCAACTTTACTTTTAAAAAGATGTGATAAAATCATGACACCAACCTGAACAAATATTTTTTTAATGCTTTTTAACATTATTATGAAAATTTTAACATGGACGATTCTGTAAGGCATATTTAAAAATAATAATAATAATTGGTAACAATGGGTACACTCTAGCCCAACTGTTTCTTGAAGCCACATCTACTTCATCAAGAAATGTATCTGGAATCAGTCAATCCGTTCGCCTTCAGTCTGTGTTTGATGTTTGGCTATGTAAAACATAACATGCACAAATCCCTTCATGAACATCCATGAAACGTCTTTACCGTAAGCTGGTGCCTTTAATATTCATTGTTATATGTAGAACGGCACGGTTATATTGCCCAATCTTGAAATTTGTATTTCAAAATACATTTAAAAATTTATAATAATTACACTAGTTATTTAAAGAATTGTGTGACTCAATTTTGATACTCCTCTCACAATAGTACTCGATAAAGTATCGCTAAATTTTACAATAGTCTGAAGACATAGAAAATAATTTTTTGAACAATTTGTAGACTACGCTATTAAGGCTATTCTAGAACTTATTAAAATAGTTACATAGATAATATCACTTTATATATATATATATATATATCAATAACACTCCAGACGCACGACAGAGCATGTCAATTCTGTAAATAATGAGCCGCACTCAGATATTTGATTCAGTCGCCCACGGACGTTGCAGGGCAGGGTCACGCTACTATCAGCTCTTATCTCGCAGCTCGACACCTTGTCATGGCGGCTCGTCGCGTCTTAGAAGGAGATATGCACTTGTTACCACCGTCATACACCACAACGAACTGAGAGTTCGTTTAGTTATACACACTGTAAAAAACTTCCGTAAATTCACGGAAATATTTACATAAAACCACTGTAATTTTACGTTTTGTTTGCGGAGGTTTGTCTCTCATAATGGTATTGGTGAAGTTCTGTAAAATCAGGATGTCATTACAAAATTTGTCTCCTGTAAAGTTGGTCTCTTACCACTGCATGGAACTCGGTCACTGACTATTTTGTCGCTGAGACATTTTTCCTACAGTCTGTCTCACGAAAGAATTCCATCTTTTGACAGTTTTGAAGGCTATCATGTGTACCAATTTCTGCAAGAAATTACTTTTAATTTTGATCAATTGCACAATTTGAGACCCACCTAAGTATGTTTGAGCAAAAGTTACTTGTGGCAGAGGAAAACATTGCTTATTTCATGGAAACAACTCAAAAAATAAATGTCCATACAACTGTCAAAAAGTGGAATTCTTTTATGAGACAGACTGTATCTGCCGTCAGTGCTCCAAAAGTAAGAAAGTCTGTGACTATGTTACAAGGTAAGATGATGTACAAAATACGGATTATCGAGTCTTGATTTTCTATAATAAGCGAGGGAGAAAAGTAATGTCGAAAATTGCGAAAATTCTCTGCTCTGGCGCTCCATCCCTCTGAAGGTGGTTCGTTGGCAGGACGCAATTTGCATGTTAAGAGTTCCTAGCAGCGAGAGACGACAGCTGTTTTCTTCTTCCGTGTCGAAGACGCCCGCTCGCCCGGAAAACGAGGAAACGACAAATGCGCTCGGGCGGCTCAGGAAGAGGAAGGAGAAAAAAAAGTAATTGGCGCGCGCAGCGATCCGTTCCGCATCTGCGGGCCCGTGCACGAACGATGCAGCAGGTTGCACGTCTCCGTCCGAAGACGGATCACAACTGGCAACCTCGCAGCCTTCGCTGTCGCAAAGCCCTCTCCACTAGGAATTCATGTACAAAAAAATCCTTTATCACTGAATAGCTGGTAAGGTATAGACGATTCGGGATAAAGTGAGCACTCAAAAAAGTTCTGCTAAAGTTCTATTTTCAGACAATTCGTATCTTTCCGCGCGTAACGGCTAACGACGGGAAACGCCGAACCTCTTTGGACACGTTACCTAATGTTTGCGCGCGTAAACTAAATTGTGCAGTCAGTATGAATCGATGCAGTTTAGTAAAAAGTTTATTAATTATATGAAATACGATTATGTCGATTTCGGTTCATTTTGTTTTTGTACTGTTGTATTTAAATAGGAAATACATGGAACAATATTGCGTATTGTCACAGAATAAATAAGTAGTATTACTACTTATTTATTCTGTGGTATTGTCAACCATAGTTAATGTTGAATTATATGCAGTAACGGTTAGTGATATTTTTTTAAGGTTAAATTTTTACTTTATTCCAAACGACCTATAAGTGGACTTTACGTCTCGTCAACTTGGTACAATAACAGGAGTTAGAAGAGGAATCGGCCATGGCCTTTGTTAAGGAACCATCTCAGGATTCGCCTGGAGCAATTTAGGGAAATCGGAATGGCTGGAGCCGGGGATCGAAGCCGAGTCCTCCCGAGTGTTATAGTTGCGACAACTCGCTCGGTTACTGAATAGAAATTAAGCCGGCAAATGTACACAAATGTTTTCCCCACTGATGAATGAAGGCTGTTCAGAAATAATCGTATGATAAGCTCACCACAAGAATACTGGGCTAAATTAGAAACGAAAAAAATAATGGCAAAAATTTTGTATGGCTACATTTTACGTGCATAACGTGGTAACACTGCACGAGGAAAGTCCTTCCTTGCGCTCCACGTATATGCAACTAGATCTTGACCACGGTCGTAGAAGAACAGGTCTGGACACTCGCCTGGAAACTTGACCCCTTTGTTGTTTGGCTGCAGTTCACCAAGTTACCGAGAATATTGTGCTTCTTTGGCGCTGCAGTTAGGGCGGTCGGACTCGAACTCCGCCCACTTCCTTCCCACTAAGATAAACAATTTATCAAAACGTTTTTTTATCAATTTATGAAATACTTCCTTCGATCACAATTTTAAATCATGGCTCCAGCGATCTTTATTTACTTTATAAATTTAACAATGAAAAAAGTGGGCGGAGTTTAAGTCCGACCGCCCGATTTACAGCGCAAAAAAATACGACATTCGCGGTAACTTGACGAACTACAGCGAAACAACAAGAGGGTCAAGCAAAATACATTGTTAGATAGGTGAGTGTCCAGACCTGTTCTTCTACGACCGTGAACTTGACATAAGCAGTTCTAAGAAATAAAATATGTTAATTTTTTTTATAAATTATGTAAATCTCGCGAGAAGCTTTTATGCCATGTAAATTGTGTTACGTAACAAATTGATGGATTTGATTTACTTTAAAGTTTATTTTCTTCTTTTTGGAGCATTTGACTAAGAGCTTGTTTTTAAAATGTGTTATTTTTCTACTATAAATTTAGTTTATGTATGTTACGTCAAGTGAACGTAGGCACATGTTTGGACTGCTCGGGATTTGAACCATACACGTAATACGCAGGTCAGAAGAGTGGTAGTAAGATATCTGTGGAGTGCAAGAAGGGACTAACTACAGTGCAGTGTTGCCACATTGTGCATGTAATATGTCATCGTACAACATTTTGTTGCTAGTATTTTGTCTTAGATTTAGCCAACGAGCTATATAGTAAACATGCGGAAACCGCAATCTCCAAGGCTCTGAGGTGAAGCCCAATTGAACGTGGTATTTTTACCCAAGATAAAATGGCGGACTCTTATATCCGGCCGAGAGACGAGAGCGATTATGCTAACTTAAACATTATTACAATATAATATATTACAATAATTATTCTCTTTTTTTTCGTATGTTCAGCGGGAATATAGTGGAGCTATAAAAAGTAACGGATTTTATGCGAACATATGACGGATTTTCAACATAATGTTGGCCACATTGCTGTTCGCCATGTTTTCTTGGGTCAAAACAGCCGTTCAATTGGGCTTCACTTTGGAAGCGTTTCCGCCCCTCTATGTTAAATATATAGCTCGTTGGATTTAGCTCAGGATTTGCTGATAGCATTCGAAGTAACGTCACGAACGTGTACGCCCATCACAGATTCGCTTTTAAAAAATCTGTTAATACTTAATAAATTTTGGTCGAAAATATTTTGGTGCAGAATCTTTTCAACGGTATCGACGCACGCACAGCACAAATTACGCTATTAAATATTGGTTTTATCATTAGATTTGCCATAGCGGCGTGCTATTAAAAGTTGCCGCCTACCTTGAGCGGTTTTGTGCGTAAGGGCTCAACGCAGCTATTAGCGTTTTATGCGTAAGGGCTCAGAAGTAACGAAGCTATAAGGGCGACCTTGAAGCGCGTATTAACTACCGCATCGCCACAACGGTCTAGCGTGCAGGATTCCCGCCGATTCATTTTTACCACGAGACGTATAAGCGTTGACCATATACTTTTACCTGTGGAAAGTCTGTATAGTCTGTTTCATGTGACTTGTCCGTATTTTGACATTTCTTTTCTGAGAAATGTGTCTGGCAGTTCTATTGTTTGGAGCTTTGAACCTACTTGGCTTCCTGGAAAAGCACTGTCTCCGCAAACCTGTGTACAGGCACGTTTCTCAGAAGTGAACTGTCAAAATACGGAACACTTACACGACACAGACTATAGCAAAGTAGTTTTCTTTCGTACATTGGCTCATTGGGTCCACATGGAGTAGTATAAAAACGTTGACGTATTTTCCTGCACATCCAACGCTTTTGAAGCGCGTATATGCGGCGCCCGTGAGGGGGAGTGGTAGACAGTTTTATTATATTTCAGTTTTTGAGCCATAACATTTATTCTAATTGTATTATAGAATTTTCTCTTCGACAAAGCATACTATACAGGGTGTATATTAATTCATGATACAACGCTTGAGGGCAGGTAGTACGAGCCAAAACAAGCACTTTTTAACTATAAACCCGTAGGCGGAAATGTACCGTCTTCGTAGGGGAGCGCAATGAAAACTCAGCGTAGGCAACCCCGCTGTGCATTACACTGATCTGTCGAAGGTATTTGAAGCCCCCATCCTCTA
>PNEQ01001488.1:0-18729 GCA_003012365.1 Medauroidea extradentata | reverse complement strand
TTTGTATTTAGAAGTTCTTTCCTTTTTACTGTATGTCTGTAACTAACGCAGTTATCGCCCAATACAGTTAATGCGAGAATAGTTATTTCTATTCTATACCTACGTTGATGGATATTCATAATGTAGGAATTTCCTTTATGAACTAAATACTTGCGAGAAAAAGGTTACATACAAAAGCCTATTAAGATTTCCAGTGAACCTTTTTAATAATACAAACCATGTAAATATAAAGATCTCATTTAACACTAAGTCATTTTCGTTCCTCTAAGAATGAGATGAAAAATGTAACACTAACTTTAACGCTCTATAAAAAGTTCTTATGTACACCGCACAACGCCAGAACCACGACATTCCTGCAGAGGTTCCTCATTCATTGCGATAACTCGGCAAAACGTATCTTCTCCAAGAAATTTGTGGCATGTGTTTTACTATGAACTGGCGCTTCAGAGGCAATAATTAAAAATAAAAGTTAACGTCCGTAAAGATCTTTATATAAAAATAATGTAAAAAGTTTGTAACAATAAATAGGAAACGGAATATTTCGCGAGTTCAACGACATGCGTGTAGGAATCCATTTTCCTGTTTATACACAAGCCCCGACCATTTATCCACTAGCTGCTACTCACTGTAACAACACACAATGAACTAATAGACGGGCTCGAGTATGCATAGGACAGAGGATTATAACACGTCGTTGTCTGAACTCGCGAATTATTCCTTTCCCTAACAATAAGTGATCAAAATATGTGTTTCCGAATAAGGGTATGTCCATGAAACAATATTGTTCGAAACACATTAATTTCTTGACTACATAAAACATAAACTTTGTACTTATATAACGGCAAACAGATAAGTGTAGTTTATTATACGATTGCTGTTTATTGTCTTAAAAATTCATGTGACAGTTGCGGCAGATCACAGGTAGCTCTTTAAGGGACGAACTTGGTAATGTAAAGGATGGAAGTTCTAATCTAGGCGTCGTTTCAATTTTTTTGTTATATATTAATTTGGGATATAACTGAGGTTCTACGCTGTAGTGGACTTAACAAAAATGTAAATAAAAATACAATATGCATCACACCGCTTCTGCGAAGAAAAGAAAACTAAGTCTTAGTTCCAATTTGCATAAACAATATTCTTTAAGTGATGAGACTGTGTTAAACTGTAAGCAAAATAACTGCATGTTGTAAAAATTGTATATATTTTAAAAATTAAATTAATTTTTCTCTCTCTTCCACTGTAAAATAAGTGATTCGGTTTGTTGCTCTATTTTAGGTTACTGATTTATAAATAGAATAAAATAATTACAAAATTTTATACATATCAGTGAAGAATAAAAAAAAATCCTGCAAACCGTAATTTCAAATGTATTCGATATTTATTTTTGTGATATTACAAAATAATGTGTAATTTTAGCTTACATCGCGGGTGACCAAATTAAACTATAAAAAAAGTAAAATGTTTGGTACACAGCATTAGTTAAATAGAAGTATGAAAATGAATAACTGTTTTTTAAATATAGTTTGTCTTTGTGAACTAAACTACATTTATTGGATTCAATCATTTTTCCGGTGTCTTGCGGTTTATTACTGTTCGTTGGCTACTTATTTTTAACATTTACATATTACGTTACAAATAGTTCATCTCAAACTGCTATATAAGATTTTATGTTTAAAGAAACAATTAAAAAATATAAAATTATGTCATGAATTCTATTTCTATTTAAATCCAAACCTTCATGTCTAGAGCTGAATAGAAGCATTAGTTTGTAAATCATGTCACTGTATTCACTGTTATCCTGCCAATTGAGCAAATATGTTATGTGAAAATATAAAGTATAAACCTTTACGAATAGTTTTGTTGTTTTAGATCTGAATAATAGAGACGGAAATTTTTGGAAATGCAACTATAACTGAATTATATCAAAAAAACTTATTTTCAGTTACATATGTGTTGCGATTGAGTCTACAATATTATTTAGTTATATATATATAAAGTTTTAAATGGAACTACCACGAATCCTGTAAACTATTAGGCTTATAGACAAGAAGGGCGCTTGTAAAAATAGTATTTTATGTTCTACGATATCTAATTAAGTATATAGTAAAAAGTAACATTACAAACTAGAAACTTAGTAATAAATACATATATAACTGACATTTACATAGTAAATGTTGTGTAGATAAACGAAGAGTGAAGTTGTGTTCGCGTCGTTGAGCGAGACGATGCCTCGCGCACGAAATATTCTGTCTTCTACCTGCCACCAAAACAACAGCGATTCGCGGAAATTGTCAAGAGGGGCATAGAAGTTTAATTTATACTATCCTTTTTGTTTTCTTCGCTGATACCCCCCATCTATCTCGTATAACAAAAAAGTTTCTCGCTTACTATAATTTACTCTGCATTTTCCTGTCAAATGTCAACATGGCATTGTTAAAAAAATTTTTAATAACATGATAGTTGCAGAAAATAAATTTGATCTACATTATCATTGGCAGCATAGTTCTTAAATGCAATATAAAAATTTTGAGTACATTTGGCTGAATAGTTTTAGATTTATGATGAGTTTAGTTTGACAGATTTTTGGGGCGCGCGAGCATAAATCGGCTTGCGCTAGCTCCGAAAGACCCAAAATGGCGGACGATTATACCCACTCTTTATAGTGCCTTACTAAAACCCTTTGCGTTTCTACGCCGCTAATTTTGTTGGGGCAGTGTTAATTTTTGTTTGAGTATGAACCTCTGCAAATTTTCTTTATTGTAAAGCAAATTTTTGTTTACAGTCTATAGTAGCGGTAACAAAAATTGTGTTGTCATTGAAATATAAAATTACATAAATAAATATTTTTATTTAGTCTGTGTTTTGTGTGTGAGTAGACAATATCCAGTTGAACATTTCAAGTAATCATTAAAACGGTTTTGTTGAAATATTTATGGTATATGTAGTTATAGGTTTTTTTTCTGACAAGCTATTATTATTTTTTCCCAGATTTGTGAGGGAGAATGTGCGAAAAATGTATACGAAATCGTAGTTTACTGCTGGATTTGTTATTTATGTTAATATTCATCTAATACATAAATTTCTCGTATCGCAGTGTTTGTTTCCATACTCCTCCGAAACGGCTTAACCGATTTCAATGAAATTTTGTATTAACATTCGGTACGTCTGCGAATATATTTTTATCTATTTTTATACTCCTAAGTGCTATTGTTTAGCAAATATTTTTAATTTAATAATTTTAGAACCCGGTCGATAACTATGTAAGTGATAATTGATCAGTTATCCCCACGAGCTGATACCAGTCTATCCCCACCAGGTGTCGCTGCTCTATTATTATTATTATTATTTATTAATTTCTTTATTACTAGACCTCTTCCACTTATATACCACATCCTTACACACTTACAGTAAGTTATTTATGTGACAAAACAACGTTTGTCGGGGCAGCTAGTTGACATATAAATAGTGCCTTAATTTGTTCCAACGCCTTACGTGTATATCAGCAGCTGTGCTTAGTGGTTATTGGCAGCGTGTCTGTCTTTGTTCAGACACGTCTGTACACCAATCAGAATAAGGTAATTGAGACACCAAATGTCTGTGATTTGCCAGTACAATCCCAAGTTAAAACATCTAATGACTGGCCATGAATAAGGGCTGTAGATAAGCATATAAGTTATTGAAACCAAATGGTGCAAAAGCCTTTTCAACATAAAATCCTGGATACACATATAAATAAAGAATCTTGAACAAACGTTGACATACAACCCCTGAAAAATTTTCACAGAAATGTTAATTCAGGTCATAATGTAACGCTGAACTCACAGCCACGACGATCACGACACGACACACATAAAAACGAAAATTTACAGAACAGTGTTTTTTATGTGTCAAGCTGCGTTCATAGCACGGAAGTAACGGACGTTGATTATCTTCCAGGTAATTGTTTTAAATTTTTGTGGAATTCTGGTCAGTAACCCTCAAAAAGGGGTAAAATTTTCACACATTATAACTTAAATTTGGTTTTACATTTTTGTATAATTAGCTCTCTGATTTGACATTTTTGTGTAACTATGATAAGAAAAGATGAACGACTTAATTGAACATAATCTACGGTGAAAAAGTAATACTACTTTCCAAAGTTCTGAAACATAATTGGAAAGTCCAGCCAACGAAACTTATTTTGCCACATTTGAAATATATTTTATTATCTTATAAAGGAAATTTACTTTCGTGGATAACTCATAACCATTGTTCGAACAGTCAATAATTCAGATAATTTACTACAAATTCCATCAATGTCATTGTTTCAGTTTTTTCTTATAGTTACTACACAAAAACATCAAATTTGTGACATTTGACACTTGATTATAAACGAAGTATGTAACCGAAATTAAATTTTACTTCGTGAAAATTGTACCACATTTGTTACTGAAAAATTTACCTTTAAGCGTTTACTAACTGCCGAAAATTCTTCATAAATTTAAAGTAACTAACTGAAGAGGATTCAACAGTCTGAAGGACGCCACCTACCAGCGAGTTAGAGGCTCAGAAGCGACGGAGCTATAAGGGCGACATTGAAACGCGTATAGGGAAAACAAACCAGTTTGTTTTTCGGTACCGTCTGGACAGTTCCTTCAACAATCTGTTATGTAGAAGTTACCATCTGGTGTTTAAAAGCAACAAGGCTCTTTGTTTCTTCTACAGAACAGATTGTTGAAGGAATAGTTCAAATACCGACAACGAAACTGTTTTGTTGTCCCTATTTTAACACAAGTATGGTTCCTGCAACTATACTCTTTTTTTCAATGCATGGCAGTAGAACATGCAAATTTTCACTTTGAAGAACCGTTATGTGAAAACTACGCCAGCTAAACTTGTTTTGTAAGAGGTAACTGCACTCACAAGTATCGTCAACAAAACTAGCCCTATTTCATATAAATATAAAATTATGACTTCATCGCACTTGAACACTCTTATGGGTGACGAAGCGCCAAAGCAGAGAATTATAACAATTCTCGACTTAAACATTATTTCCTCGCTTATTATCGAAAATCAAGGCTCGATAATCTATAGATTACACTTTTGTACGCCTTCTTACTTTGTTACATAGTCACATACTTTTTATTTTTTCGGTGCACTGATGGCAAATAGGAAAAATGTCACTTTTTCCTATCTGTCACCACTGTTCCAAAAATAAGACAGTATGTGACTATGTAGTAATGTAAACTGTTGTACAAAAGTATCATTTCCGGATTATCGAACCTTGATTTTTTATAATAAGCGAGGGGGAAAAGTTATATCGAAAATTGTGAAAATTCACTGCTTTGGCTTCATTCCCTGGCCATATAATTTTATTGGTGGAAAGTCTGTACCATAGTTCAGTGCACATTTATATCTAAGTTTCGCGTGCATCCGGTTAGCATATTTAAGTACAGCAGTCTGAAAAAGCTGTTTTTAGCTTTGTTGAAGTATTTAGAAACTGTGTTATTAATTACAGTGGTCCTTGTACGAAGTGTGTTTTCTTTTCGTACACTGGCACAATGGGAACATGTGGAATTGTTTAGTAAAAAAAAACGTATTTCTATGTACAAAGGTTAAAGGTAAAACGAGCACTTTTGAAAGCTTTGTGATTTTTTTCCGTTCATATATTTATAATTGACTGCAACTTATTGATATAAATAAATCAGCCCAACTAACAGCTTGAGTGTATAGGATTGTAAAGTACTCAAATGTCAAACGTCTGCAGTCACAGTAAATAATATGTTTTTAAATATCGTTCTACACACGATGGTCTTCAAAAGTGCTCACTTTATCGCGAACCACCTATACACTACAACGCATTTTAAACGCGTGGCAGGCGGTGCACTTAAAACCGCTCTGCACCGAAAAATCCGTATTTTTATAACTGTACCAAACACTGTCCAGCTCCAGTGTTGCCAAGTCGTGGGATTTGTCCAATTTAGTGGGATTTTTTTAAATATAATAAATTAAATATGGAAGAAACGAATTTTTATTGTACCTAAATATTGATGTTATGGGACTTTAATTTACAACCTTATTTGATAAGCTATTATGAGCTTCATAGTGTCTGCTAAGTATTTTTAGCACTGTTGCGTTGCGTATTACGTTTGAATGTTTTTGTATGTGTACCTTTTTTTTTTTTGTAAGTTATTTGGAGATTTGTTTATTTAATCTCTCTGGATGTGTTTCTTGCCATACGGGTTCGTTCCAAAGACCAGGAGCACAAGGCGCTTGGACACATACAAATAAATAACCCATGCAATATATTACACAAATTAATGGTGGATTTAAAAATAATGCTATCTCGAGACAATATTCCTTTTTTTTTTTTTTTTTTTTTTTTTTTTTTTTTTTTTTTTTTTTTTTTTTTTTTTTTTTTTTTTTTTTTTTTTTTTTTTTTTTTTTTTTTTTTTTTTTTTTCAGCTATGGAAATTTTTGTGCTGAAATAGGACTTCAACATGTGGAGCATAGGATTTCTACTCATGTAACATTGGCAACACTGCCCAGCTCTTACACATTGCCTCAATAGTAACTGACCACAAATAAAATATTTTTGGTTCAATAGTTTTCATACAAGCGCATGCGAAAGAAGTTATTTGACTATTTTCGCTACTTACCCGAAGAAAAATACTATTAATACGATACAAATAAAATACTTTGGAGAGAAAGTAAATGCTTTCAACTACAGAATGACTCCTTCGTAATTTCACGTAAATATTGTTTGTATTAAAAATATCTTGAATGTACGTAAATTTCTGCATACATTTGAGTACCTGTATTTTTGGTGTTTTCTTGTGACCGTGCACCCTAGGTTACGTGACTGATAAAACATGCTCAACTGCAGCAGGTTAGTTTATGTAAGCGGCCCAGCAGGACTATCAGGTAACTACCTAGACAAGCGGGACATGGTGTAACTTGATAGGACTACATGCATCCTTTCTTCCTAGTACCATGTACATGCACCGGTAGACTGTACGTCATGATGTCTCGCTGGGAGAGAGAGGGTGAAAGTGATTCACTTGTCGAGGTTACAGAACACCCTGAGAAGTACAGTCCCTTAGCGGACTTTCGCTCAGAGCACAGCAGGATTGCCAAAATACACGCGTGATATACTCGCCTCTTCCATTACTCCAGACCGAACTACTTTCCCCGCGCGAGAAGATTGAGTAACTTGTACAACGTGTATAAGGCGTTTACGGAAACGTAGTCTGTATACTTTACTCCGTAGTGTTTGTCACGTGATCCACTCTGTTGTTGGATGTTTAACGGTTTTCCACGAGTGTACGTAAATTTGAAGAGTAGCCTAGTACTTTGGCTGCGAATTTTAAAATGCAGCAAAATCTGAAGGAAAAAAAAAAGCAGTATGTTTCAGTCACCGATCTGGCAGACCTGTGTTATTAAGACCAAGTTAGAACATTGCAGAATATATTTTTGTACTGGTACAATATACGTATGTGATATTACAATTGCGTACTAGTAACGTACACTCCACAAACGGTTATAGATAAACTCCAAACATTTCTCTAAGAATAAGGGATTACAAAAGGTACGTTCTCTGACACATAACCGCAGTTTTTTTTGCATAAATCGTGAGTTTATTATATTCAAATAAATTTTTAACTACCATTAAAATGTTTAAAAAAAAGTATACGTTTAGAAGGCCTAATAATTCATAATAATATAATTTACTCCATACTTAAATAATTTATCTTCTGGCGACATTTTAACTTGGCAAACTCTTTCAGACTTCTTGTCCAACAAAAATACTACATTTCAAATCGTCTTCTTTGTTCAACATGCACTCAAGTGCCTTACAACATATTTTCTTTGTGTACAGACGCGAGGGTCTGTGTTTGTTTACTTTGTACGTGTATTTTCTTGTGTATCGTCTGCTGACTTTTTCACTTCAAGAGCAGAAACGTTTTCATCATAACTCAGACCGCCCGAGTAGAATTAGGGCATAGACTTCAAGGTGTTAACTGAGGAAGGAATAAATAACATTTTATTTCTCGTTGGCTTAAGCCCAGTACACACGGGCATCTTTCTTGTACATGAAAGTGAGCATCAATTGTGTACAAGAAAAAGAACACTAACTAGTGTTCTAGCTAGTATCCTACCAAACTAATTGTTTGGTTCACACGGCCAACTTTATGGTACAACCTGGTGTACCAAATAAAATTTTGAATACAGGTTTTAAGGCTGCATTTCGAGTATTAGAGTCTTAAAGAGTGCTTGGCGTGGGCTGTGTGTGACGGACGATGTGTGTGTGTGCAGTGTTGAACGTGGCTGCGGGCAAGGCACCCATGCAGATCAGCACGGACCAGGGCGGAGTACCGCAGAAGGCCATCGACGGCAGCACCAGCTCCTTCTACAATGGCGATACTTGCACACTAACCAAGCCGGAGCGAGTACCGTGGTGGTACGTCAACCTGCTTGAGCCTTACATGGTCCAGCTTGTCAGGCTCGACTTCGGTGAGTCCATGTCTTCTTCATTATGTAGTCTAGCGTCGAGTCCTTCTAGAGGACTTGGTGCTCATACCGAAACAAAAGTACTGTTACAAGTTATATAATTGAACGGTGTTATACATCAATAGGCTAAGTGTCAGTTTTAAGTTATCAGTAAAATACGCCGAAAAGTTTTCTAATTTGAAACTGTCTCAAAAATGAATGTTAGTATTAGAAAACCAATATTGACAATCACAGGATATAGGTTTTATAATACTCTTTCAACGTAGAAAATTGTTTTATACCGAATTAGCAATTGACGGTTAGTCTATTGATGCGTTTCACCGTCAAATTATGCTACACAATTGTTGGAGATCTGCACAGAAAAAAAATGCTCTTTTTACAAAAAAATTTGGAAATTAGTTTTTAAGATATCTTTGGTAACTACTTCCAAAATGTATTTTTGTAAGTTTACTAGAATATTGTAAACTTTACAGGAAACACTTATGTCTGTATATTTGGAAAAACTAGTTTTGTGAAGTCTGCTAGCTCCAACGCCTTCACTGGTTGACGATGGTAAGAATGCGACAGGTGTTTGTGGGAAACCTGCTACACGGTGTTGTGACAAACTCCCATGTTGTGCGCTATGGTCCGAGTGCTGGTTGAAGCTCCGGGACATGTTCCCTGAAACGTGGTGTTCTCACAGTTCCGCCTGGCACCGACGTCAGGCATTCGTGGAATCCGCCTCCCAGTCTCACGTTGCCTCTAGTCAATACGTATATAGGTAGAGATGGTGAAATTCCGCGAATTCAATGACCTGCATGTTAAAATCCAATATCCTATACATACTCTAGCCCCGATCATTTGTCCACTAGCTGCTACTCAGAGGAACTGCAGACAATGAACGAATAGACAGGACTTGAGTATGCGTAGGACATTTGATTCCAACATGCAGGTCACTGAATTTGCGAAATTGCACCATCTCTGTATGTAAGCGTTCTTATGTCTGGTACACGTCTGTTTAAATGTGGACTGATTCTGCTGCATTTCCTCTTTCTCTCCATATACCAAGTACTGCACATGTCAGTCATGTCTGCGAATGTCCATTGCGGCAAGCTGTTAATGTTCGCAAAATCCGTTATCGCAGTACCGTGCACATTCAGCTGTCAACAGTCAACTCTGAACTAATCATACAAAACGAAACACATCAATGAACTACAAGCAAACATCAACTGTGCTTTACAGCGGCCTGCAGGTTGTTTATGTCTAGTGTAGGCACATGTGTGGCCCACCCTCCTCCCTTCAGCATCACCTGGTACTTGATTGCAGTACAATGATGCACTCTCCCAGCCACTGGACTGACGCCTCGGAGCGCGCCCTATCCAAATTTGTGCACTTGTGTTTGTCCTTGCACTTTTGCGGGGTGATATTATTTGTTGGAGAACATTTGTCCGGAAATGTTTCTTTTCACGTTGTCTACCACCCATGTGATTTACGACCATTCATTCCCGAACAGCCTGTATATCTCGTTCATTGGCGTAAACATAGAGGCGACATGAACCTTGGGATACTTGTCGGAGTGGACCTTCTCGCCCCATTGCTCCCGGTTCTCGGGCGCGTTAGAAAATCTCAATTTTGACGACCGCCTTACAAAAGAATATTTGGGAATACAGAAGATAAAGGCGCTGCCTACCACGCGCTTAAAATGCGTTACAGTATGTTCGTAAATAAGTTTTTTTTACGAAACTATCTCATATGTGCCCACTGTGTCATCGTACGAAAAGAAAATACACTTCAAACGATGACGGATAGGTTGTTTCAAAACATCATCACTTCAGTTAAAAAAATTAATTTCGGAGCTCCTCAAAATTGTTTAAAACAGCCTTTTCAACCTGTTATATCTTAGAAACGACTCACGGGAATCGTGTGTAACTACTGGACTTTGTTTACAATTTTCGAGCAATAAATAGATGGTGTCACCACTGAAAGTGTCAGTCAGGTAAGTGATCTACGATACAACTGTACGCCGTGTCAGTGTCTTGCGATAGAGGTGATACTGCAAGAGATGAGCCGGTCAACATCGCCCTTGGCGCCGTGCCTCACTCACACTAACACACGGCCAGTAAAATGGACAACTCAGTCTCACACGCCAGCAAAATGGCTTCGCTGACCTGCAACATGACACAAGCACTTCCTCCCAATCAGCGTAATGTGGCTGCCCCGCTGGCAGGCAGCCAGGCCAATAGGAAACATGCAGGAGTCAAACTGTTTCAGCAGCCTTGGGAAGCTAATAAACGGCTAAGTTGGCCCGTATCAGATGAGCCGCCACGTCATTTTACATCTGTATTACTACCTAGTCTGTGTCTGGATTTCTATTTAGTGTGTGTAGGGACCTGAAAAATTCGCGTTTTCATTTGGACACAAGCTAGAATTCCAACAACTGTATGTTTGTGTCACTTTCAAATTGGCCTTTGACTTATTTGACAGGTCCTGAAATCTCTGAGCCAATAAAATAATGTAACTAGTACAGACATATCACTTCAACAGTAAGCAGATGATGAGCATATGTAGAGATGATGGTTTATCGCGGAAAAACTTTATTGTTTGCTGGGTTTCAACCACGACCGTAGAAGAACAGGTCTGGACACTCGCCTGGAAACTTAACCCCCTTGTTGTTTGGCTGTAGTTCACCAAGTTGCCGAGAATATTGTGTTTTATTGGCGCTGCTGTTAGGGCGGTCGGACTAAACTCCGCCTACTTCCTTTCCGCTAAGATAAACAATTTATCCAAACGTATTTTTTATCAATTTATGAAATACTTCCTTTGCCCACAAATTTAAGAAAAGGCTCCAGCAATCTTTATATACTTTATAAACTTAACAATGGAAAAAAGTGGACGGATTTTGAGTCCAACCGCCCGGAAAACAATGACAAAAAGTACGACATTCTCGGTAACTTGACGAACTACAGCCAAACAACAAGAGGGTCAAGCAAAATACATTGTTAGATAGGCGAATGTACAGACCTGTTCTTCTACGACCGTGGTTTAGACGTACGTTCAGCGTATGAGCAGATTACTCGCTTTCGCTTGTACGTGGAGCTGTTGCCCTATTTGACTGAGCCAATAAGAATTCCGCTATTGTAATATTTTACGCCTGTTATTGGTCTGCAGACAACTGTGTTGCGTCAGACGTACATCACCCAATCACACACGTTGCAAGAAATTACCGTGGTTTCTAGGGTATACTGAAACTAAAAATTTTCGCGATATACCATCATCTCTGCTTCAGTTCACAAATATTCTTGCAGGCTAGCCCAAGGTCAGTGAACCCGCGAGTTTTTCCCGTCTCTTAAGTATGTGGCATTGCCGACTCCGCCAGCTGTCTTCCGCTTCTGCTCGCTCACTCATTCTGCGACCGAGTGCGGTCTACTGCGGGTGAATGACAATGTTATCGCCGGTAGATAGTACCGCGCACGTGTCGCGGCTGTCGTGAGTGAAAACAACTGCTGTGGAGGCCTGCGAAATAAAGAAAGCGGCTCGCAGAATGCTGAGGACTGCCAAGTCCCGTCACCCAGGTTACTGAACCCATGACCTACCGTCGCAAGTCCCATTCCGTCACACCGGGAAAAACAATCATTATAGACCCGGAAATATCGCAGGTTCAACGACCTCTCGGGCTGGACTGCACAGTACTGTATACACTATGTCCTCAGATACCTGTATATTGTCTCCTGTTACAGTGAGTGGACAGTTACGTGTGGCGAGTAGAGAAGATGGTATAACATTGGCGTAATTCGGGGGTGGCAAGGGGTGGCATTTGCCACCCCAGAATTTTTTTGGTAGAGAACATAAAAGTTTCTTCTCAGCTTAGGAATACAATTTTACTTGTGTATTTTCCGATACACTATTTTTTAAATTTTGCTAAATTATATAAAATAATCAATACAAAACTATATACATAATTTTGATGGAACCCATTCTATTTCCACCCCCCCCTTTTTTTTTTTGTTTAATATTTTATAACTGGTAATTCTTGGCACACCAGTTAAAATGTTCAAATTACGCCCATGGAGACTGGAAAATTTAGCGAATTCAGTGACCTGTAGGTACTATGCATACTCAAGGCCCGACTACTTGTCCACTAGCTGCTACTCAGTGTAACAGCAAACAATGAACGAATAGACGGGGCTTGAGTATGCACAGTACAATGGATTCTAGCCTACAGAGGTTATTGAATTCGCGACATTTTCCAGTCCCTAGATATATCGCGAAAATGTTTTGCTTTGATATACCCTTGAAACCACTGTAGTTTCTTGCAGCATGTGTGATTGGGTGATACACGTCTGACGCAACATAGTTTTCTGCAGACCAATAACAGGCGTAAAGTATTACAATAGCGGAATTCTTATTGGCCAGGATTACGATGATTTCATGTTCACATATCACTTAACACTTTATCACGTGTACGTAATACGTAGAGACATGCAAAATTCGCGTTATTTCCTGACAGCTGACTAGACTCCAAGTGACTATAGGCTCGTTCGACGTCTCGCGCTGGCCGATATTGTCGTGAAGAATGCTTACACGGTAGAGAGGCCAATCTCTGTAAAGACGTAACATACGTAAACGACAACACATAAAAGTTTGTGACCAATTGAATAGCACATTATGCTCTGTTATGTATAGGAAAGTGAAGTTTAGTCTGCTACTAAATAATAACGCGAATTTTGCATGTCTCTAGTAATACGTAATCAATTGAGGTGCCATATTACGATCCTTCACGTAAGCTGCAAGCAGGCAATGAAATACGTCGTGAGAGAGCCTTGAAATTAATACTCAAAGATAATTATTCACAACAGAAGACATTAACTCCTCCGAAATGTGATTGGCCCAGGCGATCACGTGGTATAACTTCACGTATCACTTTAACTTAAAAGCTTGACATCGACAAACTTTTTGTTACGTGAAAGTGAACGTAAGTATAATGTGACGTGATCGCGTTAGTGCCCGTTTAAGTTGTACGTTCGTCAAGGTTTTCATGCTTACGTGAAAGTTAAAGTAAAGTGAACGTGAAGGCATCGTAATCCCGGACTTACGGCAGTTTGAAGAAGCAGTTTTTAAGCCAAGGCCCGAAGTTCATGTTTCTAACAAGCTTGCTGAATTCTTAAAGTTATAGAAGTGTAGTTTCAAGTGTGTATTATTTTCGTACACAAACATAATATTAATAAGTTAAGCGGTTTCGCGTTAAAAAGAATACGCTTGACACGCTGCAAAGCCGTCTATGTGCCAGTAGAGGACTAATTGGCTGTGTCACCTCATTTGTTAATGTACTTATTTTCGTACAGTACATAAAAGTGCACATTTCGAGACTAAAGATATTATGAATATTTGGAAGCTGTGCCAGAGTACGAGATTTCTGGTCAGTGCTCAACATCGAGGTCTTTAGCGCTGGTGAGAGGTTACATGAGATGAGTATGATGCAGCGTCGGAATGAAAGGGCGGGAGAAACGCGATATCCCCGAGAAAACCCGCCGACCAGCGGCATCGTCCGGCACGATTCCCACATGCAAAAATCCGGGGACCGACTCCACTGGGAATCGAACCCGGATCGCCTTGGAGAGAGGCGAATGGTCTGATCACTCGGCCTTCGCGGCCCTTTGGAAGATGTAAATCATTACCTTAAAGCAGTGCCAGCTACGTTAGTAATCGTTACGTAAATCCTTGCCCTGTAGTTTTATTTTTACTTAGCTTCAAGAGCTTCCTGTTAAATAATTCAAGACGCTGTACTGATACACAGGACGCAGTAATCAGAGCGTGTAATTAATTACCCCTTGAAATCGGGGTCGAACCGAAGCCGTCGAGATCAAGGAAATTTAGTGTAACGGTATTTCGTTACATAATAACGGTCCTTTAAAACAAGAAGCGGGAATATGTTAAAGAACAAGTGCTTTTTAAACCCGGTGTTTGTAAATAGACTCTCATTTATCTTCCTCGTAATGGAACGTCGAATAATGTGTCCGTAAATCAGAAGCTGACAAAGGAACGACTTGAGACGTGTACGAAAACTAACCTGCTGGGGTTAACTACGTCAACCCGGTCACCGCTACTAGGTTTGCTGGGTCACTAAAGGCTATCCACTATATTTTACAATGCCAGAAGATCAGTTCAAGAGATCTTAGATGACAAGAATTCGAATAAAGTCCAAATATGATATACATTCGTTTAACATTTTAATTAAATATGGCGGCAGACGCTAAGTTTTCCATACGTTATACTAAAGTACTGAAACAACAAGTTCGAATAAAAGTTCTTAAAAGGCTGTGTTATCTCTTTGGTTAATAGTATTTATTTTCGTTCAATAACTGAAAGATGTGACGAATAACCGGACATGTTGTTTCTTTATAGAAACATTGCAATTTACTATTCGTTGCGTATTACTGGATGGAATCGGCACTGGGGGCCTATGCTCGAGTTTTCAGTCGCATGCGATTTGGAAGCCGAATGGTGTTTTTTAGGACATGGAGAAAGGTTTTTTTTTTTTTTTTTTTTATTTTAACTTGAAATAATGAATTACCGAACGATAAAACAAATCTCATGTTCTGAAAACACCACTCGGCTTCCAACTCACCCAACTCACATGCGACTGCAAACTCGAACATAGGACCCCGGGGGGGTTGTTTAGTGTTTATTACTCGGCGAGAGAGAATTTATATCTTAAAATTTAAATTAGCTTCATTATTTCATATTCACGCTTTAATTTTCCATATAAGACGTACGTAATGGAAAGTAAAGTAATTATTTCCCTTTTGGAATATATTCAGTTAAATCTTGCCAAAATTTTAATGAGCATGAAATTAAGAATAATTCATCATAATAACTGACACGAGCTCTTAAATGCTGTTGGTACGCGGGCGATACAAAAAAACGTCTCGCCGTTTATTTACGTGAAAAATAACGCGGCAGTGCCCACAACCTACCGTATATTCCCACTCACTTGTACTTTATTTAACCTATCTCGTAAACTGAAAGCCTGGCGACATTTTACTAAATAATATTTTCTGCTCAATTTTTGTGACTTATTCACGTGGCGAACAACCTTACCCATATTTCCACCTCCGTGGTCGATTTTATTTGAAGAAAATTATCTTGTAAACTACGGACCTGGCGCCTAGATATGAGAGAATAGTACAGATTGATCATTAGCAGCCAATACTGAGGCCAAGCCCGCTTTGTTTATTCAAGTAGCAATATGGCGGAGTGTAATCAGCTGTTCCTGTATGTGTACTGTGAAATGAGGTTAGGTTATCGTTGGCCAAACCACAGCCGCATTATACACGTTGCTATGGTAACAAACAACATATTTCAGGTACCAATATGGCGGATGGGCTTCTCCCCCTTCCGTCTCAAGACCTCATACTTCTCGTCCTAAGACGTGCGTTATGTTCCATCTGTATGTTTCTCTAATCTCTGTTTTTTACCGGTATTTATTCTTCTTTTTTATTTGTTCACTTATTCACATGTTCACATTAATAGCCATTAAACGGCTGTAATTTATATTATTATGGTAGTGTTTTTATTATTGACGTGGCTAAATACCCACAAAACATAAGTGTAAAACACTGCGTCCTTGTGGTAGATAACCCGCATTGCGTACGTTACACAAGTTGCATAGCGGCAGGCGTTATTAATCAATTTGTGAAAAGACTACAAAATGAAATTCAACGAGAACCAATGCCCTAAGAGTGTCAGACAAAGGCAACCTTTTATGTTACAGACAAACGTTTTTTTTTTCTTAATTCATCAAAAAATGTTTATTAAAATGCACGGTTACCACTTTTCGAACAATATTGCAATGACCCTTTACGAATTTTATTAAAGTTAGAGGAATGATTCTACAAAATGCAAACCAAAACTTTTAACAGTTTCGTTCACGTAAACTTTATACGAAAAAGTGGTCTTTGATATCTCGTGATTTTTTATTTACATTCACAAAAGCATTATCAAATTCTTACTATAAGGGTGCGTACTACCCTTAACAATAACTTAAGGTTACAAGTCGTGTGTTTTTTTTCTTTTTCGATGTATTTCGTCCTCCCGAAAGGTGTCGGTTTAATTAACAATCATCTTGTGTATGTATGTATGTATGTATGTATGTATGTGTGTGTGTAAGCATGTATGCGTGTATTATTATATGCATACATATACAAAGCTATTCCTTTGCATTTAAAAAAATTCTAAAAATAACGAAAAAGTTTTTCATATATGGCCATTTTTTAAAAATACAAAGGGATTTAGTTGTGTGGTTTTAAATATTTTAGCACATAGCCTGTACTATATAATTTCAGTGTAAATTATGTCAATCGAGTAACTCTGTTGGTTTTTGTTATTAGCATGTTCCCGTAATTTGCAAATTTTGACTTTGTCATGCTGCTACGGAAAGACAATGAGAGCTAAAAAAGTTTCACAAGTGGAAATTGTAGTCACAAGTAACGTCTGTGAAACTAAAACTATGCCGTGCAAATATGAAATTAGGCAATTTTGCCATGTGAACACCCTTAAGGGGGATTGATCCCTGTCAGATCGGTTTTACGGTTTTTCTTATCAATCAGGGAATACACACATTGTTTTACTTTTTTCACGCTGACAAGGCATAGTTTATTGTTTCTTTTACTTTTTTGAATCCATATGGCATTGTTTCTGTTAATGTTGCGGCCTCTGTAGTCGCTCCCGTAAATAAAGCAATTTTTCCTTTTCAGCTATTTCCCGTTGCAAAATAATGAATATATTATGGTTCCAGCAATTACAGAAAATCGATTAAGCATGTATTTATGCCCTGTCGTGACAAAAATTTTGATACATCGACTGAAACAGAAGTTATCGGGAAAAAAAAGATAAATCCAAGGTGGTAGGGATCAATAGCCCTTAAGGCGCCCACTTACAGGCCGTGTGTTTGTGTGAGTAAGGCACGGTGCCAAGGGCGATGTTGACAGGTTCCTCTGGTGCGGTATCGCCTCTACCGCAAGACACTGTAACAGCGTGCAATGGTATAGTAGATCACTCGCCTGACTGACACTCTCATTGGTCACCCCATTGGTGGAAAGCCTTAAGCACAGTCCATTGCATTGTTCTATAGTATGTTTACACGAATCCCGTGAGTAGTTTTTCAAATATAGCAGGTTGTTTTTAGCCGTGTTGAGGGACTCCGAAACTCAAGGTTACTAAGATCAATGTTAAAAGTTTGTCACAGGGAAAATATCTGCCGCTTCAGCGTTGGTATCGGTTAGGGTTGTAAACTGGCCAATCACGGAGCTTTCCTGAATTTTAAGTTACATTTAGTTGATAATTTAAAACACGAAATTGGGATCTTTTCTCTTAAACATTTATTTAAATGACTTCTATCATTTCCAAGCCTATTAAAATTTAATTTTACTAAGGTTTCATATTTTTCTGATCACTTAGCGGTTGCAGCGAACCTAGTGGCAAAAATTTTCCCTGTGCCAAACTCTCCCATAAGAAAACACACTTTCTTTCTAACCTGTAGTAGAATAAACAGATATTGTCAACGACGGGGAATTTTCGTGGGCGCTGTTCCGGAAGTAGCACAAGGGGACGTGTCGGAGTGGCCTACCATCGGGCGGAATGAGAGGGGGAAAATTAAGAAAGGGGTGGGGAGGGGAGGGGAAGGTGGTGGTAAGATAGTCTTCCAACGTCCGGGCACTTTCTACTTTCGTTCCGGCAGGTTGGACAACGTGACGCGCGCTGCCTGCCTGTGAAGTGGTTCACTTCAATACTCCGGCAAAACTGATCTCCTACACGTCGTTGGTTTTGTAGGACACCTCCCCCCCCCCTCTACTTCTCCTTATTAAGGCTATATTCCATTGCAGCGCCATTTCGTGGGCGTTTACGAAAACTTAGAAGATACTACTTGTTCGTATACTTGGTAAGGTTAATTCTACTACAGGTTAAAAATATCAATGTTAAGGGGCCCGCCTCGTGGCACATGTGTTTGTGTGAGTGAGGTATGGTGCTAAGGGCGACGTAGTATGGGCCATACAACGGTGCGTCGCACAGTGGGCTGGATACGCTCTTTATGTGGCCAAAAATCCTTCATGGCTTTCCCAATGACAATAACTACTGCATGCATTCATATTTGCGGCACTTACACTTAACGTAAGTAAAAATCAATTAATTTCGCAAATTTGAGATATTTCCTAAACGGCAGACGAAATAAGAAGAAGGGAGGGAGGAGTTAAATATACGTTT
>PNEQ01001487.1:32314-62778 GCA_003012365.1 Medauroidea extradentata | reverse complement strand
CATACATACATACATACATACATACATACATACATACATACATACATACATACATACATACATACATACATACATACATACATACATACATACATACATACAAGCATACATACATACATACACATATATTCATACATACATATATACATACATACACACACACACACATACATACATTCAGATACACACATGCACACATACATACACACATAAACACATACATACACATATAAACACATACATACATACAGGATGAACAGAATCAAACACATTAGCACAGCACACAAATCCTGGGCGAAACTGAAGATGAAAATTTTAGTAGCAAAATGTTGTATGATGGTATTTTATGTGCCCGACGTGGCAATGTAGCACTGTAGTTAGTACCCTCTTGCATGGCACATATAACTTATTACTTGCTGTTCTGACCTGCATATAATGGGCGCGTATTCAAATTCGAGCAGTACAAACATGTTTCTACCTTTCCTAGACATAACAAAATAATACGTGTATGTGGAGCGCAAGAGACTTCTTACAATGTTTTATGCGCACTGTTGTCATATTTTACATGTAAAATATATGATATTTTGCCACTTATATCTCTATCTCCAAATTTTCACATGATATGTTTATCATGAGTTTGTTTCCGGGCATACTGTAGGTATATTTGTATGTTCATATATATATATATATGTATGTGTGTATATATGTATATATATATATATATGTATGTGTGGATATATATGTATGTGTGTATATATATGTATGTGTATATATATGTATATATATATGTATGTGTGTATATATATGTATATATATATGTATGTGTGTATATATATGTATATACATACATAAAATACTTTCCATATCAGTTTTATATAGCTATTAGTTTGAGATCAATCATTTTTTTTACCGAAAATTTTTTTTTTAGAATGTTTCAGCATACACAACTTTTGTTTTACAATAAGAACATAATTATATTTTGTATATTTTTATTCATATACTTGAAATACTTGTGTAAATTTAGATAGCATTTTTGTAATTTATCTTGCATGTTTTATAACATTGTGTTATGAGCATCTCAGTACTGGCGTCGTGTCCGGTGAGAGTGAGGTAGGAATGGAGCTGCGTCGGAATGCTCTGGGCGCCACCCGGTTAAGCATGTAGCCGGGAACACGAGGCTTGATGGGTCATGGTCTGTTCGTGCCGGCGTGCCCCTCTCTCACCTGGCAAGTCGAAACAGCTGCTGATCGGAAAACACAGGGAGGATCTGGAGAAAACTACACCTTACATGGACACTTTTGGGGCTGTCCACACCCCCATACCCTAGTGCCTTAAGCGAGCCAGTTCCAAATGACGAAACAAAGTAAAACACTGGGCCAGATAGTTGCACACGCACGTTACGTTTCTCGGTGTACGAATCTGAGTCCCGAAGCGCACCACGTCTCTCTCGTTCTGTCCATCGCGGCCGCTGCTTCCAGACTGCCTTCTTCATGAGCTGGTAGAGGGAGGGGGCGGCGAAGCCAGGTGTCCTGCACTGGCAGATGGCTGGGATGGCAGGTGTCACGCATCGGTGTCAAGTTCACTCATGCCCTGCCACTGTCACTGATCTGCCACACACACTCAAGTATTGCACATCTGCCATTGCCAACCAGCGCACACCTGCCACTGACACACTCTGCGAACACCTGCCGCGACCAGGTGCAACTCCACCTGGCCTGTGGCCTGGTACGACGACATACGCCCCCCTCCTGAAGACGACTGGTCACGGCGGGTGTGTGCATTCACTATGTACTTTGCTGCCGGTGTTGCCCCCGACGACTGAACACTAGGGTCTACTGTGGGTCGAAGTCTCCAGCTTCATCTCCTGAGTCGTCGGGTGGTGCACAACAGGTCTGCTGTTTCTGTCGTGGGCGAGGTCGTAGGTTGAAGGGCTCACTTCGGTGTCTGTTGGTATGGATCGAGGAAGTAGACATTGGGGTGCCGGCCGTCGGTAACACCATCATGTCCTGGGATATGGTGGTCATTAAGTCCTGACGTTCTGCCACTGGCGTCTGTACAGTAGGCGTCAATGATTGAGGGCCACCAGCCACGCCCCACTCCGGAAAGCGGCGAACACGAGGACGAAACCAGGCGTGTGCTCGGCATCTGCATTTCCACTCGATCCTCTGTTCGGAGTTAACCCCTTCTTCCTGCTGGCCATTTGTGCTAGGCTCGGACGAGTGTAACTGGGGTTGCCTGTTGCGTCGGCGTCGTGGTTGGCATCGAGGCGACTCTTCTGGTTCCTCGAGGTGTATGGTAAAAGTCGTACTCTCTAGTGGTGCATCCAGTTCCCACACTTCTCGGACTATGGGTTGGAGTCTCGGCTCATCCTCATCAGGCATGGTCACTATTGGTTCAGCTTCCTGCGGCAGTGTGATGACACCAGACGTCGACGGGCGAAGTAATGCCAGTCCCGGAGTCTTGTCACATCTGCTTTGCGAGTGTTTGTCACTCTCCTCTTGGAGTGGTGTCTCAGTTTGTGGGTGCTCAGCTGCTTTGGTTGTCTGAAGTAGGTCGGAGAAAGCGAAGACCTCGTTGTCCAGGTCGCCCTGGTGAATTGTGTGTTGATTGGTATTCGGCCGCCGGTCGACAGCATACACTGTTCGTCGTTCCCCAGCTCCCACGTGTACCCTCTTCGCCGCGACCTCTATCACTGCTGCTTATTGCTGCAGCCACGGTTGCGCCAGCTCGACGGGCTCTCGTAGACCATCCACGACCAAGGCTTCGACTTGAGATGTCTGGTCACATATCCTGATCGTCAGGTCGGTTACGCCCTGTGTGGCACTGTGCTTCCCTTTGGTGGCCAGCTGTAGCATGCAGGGTCCAGGTCGGAATTGTGATGGATTAACAAGTGTGGATGCGACGAAGGTATGGCTGGCGGCAGTATCAACTAATGCAGCAGTTGGTTGGTTGTTGACTTTGATTGGGATGCGGAGTAACTGATCCTCCTCGACTGTTAATTGTCCCAAAAATGGCTCTGAGTCGGTGTTGGTCGTGGTCAGGTTTGTCTGGCGATTGACAGCGGGGAGGTCAGCAGCTGGCCTGCCTCCCCGCCTTAGGCGTTTCCAGACGGCGGGCATGTGGCATTCCTAACAGGGCAGTCCTGGTGCCAGTGAAGCTTGTTCGCTGGGCAGGTGTGGCACTGTGGCGGTAGAATGTACTGTCGCGAGAGTTGTGAGGCGGACGCAGGGTTGGCAGACCGCTGCGCCTCAATCGCGAGTTGTCTTCGGCCCGTTGGTGTGCCGCTATCACGCCTATTTCTGATGATGGGGGCCTCCTCGTCTGCCCGTCCTAGAGTCTGTAATGGACGTCCCATCAGCCGATTGACGGCCCTGTCAGCGACGATTGGTCGACGAATGTATTCCTCCACACTTTCACCCTTCACTTCTGCCAAAAATGGTTGGAGTTCAAGTCGCAGACGCGGGGTTATGCTGCTAAGTGCGTCCTCCGGCGGCGTGGTTGGATAGATGCGCCGGAACAGCCGGATTTTTGTGGCTATGAATATCTCTGTCGATTCTGTGTCCTTTTGTCGTTCACTATAAAATCGCGCTTGACAGTCTGCTATAGCCCTCGCGGACCCGAACCGATACCGTAGGCTATTCACGAACTCATCCCATGTCATTGTTGCATGTCCCCATATTCCCCACCAGTCCTTTGCGGCACCATGCAAGTTGCTAAGTACATGATCAACCCACTCATTGTACACTACGTAGTAACGTAAACACCGTGTTTCGCACTGCCGCAGAGACTGGTCCACGTCCTCGTGCATTTGTCCAGAGAACTCGGGAAGTTTCATTATGACCTCACTCTCTTGGCAGGTTGTCGTGACAGCTTGATGTGCAGTAGTTGTGGCACTGGGGGAGGGGTGATAGGGTGGTAGGTTTGTAGCTTGTGAAGTATGACCTTGAAGCGGGGGAGGGGGCCTAGATGACACACAAGTTGCGTAAGCGAACACGCCCTCACCGAACGTGACAAGTTTCGTGGCGTGCAAACATTTGTGGTGGCGTCTTGTTCGACATGTCACACAAGTGGCCATCTCTTTCTCTTGTCTGTCACAAGTTGGCGAGTCACATACTTCGGCCTGCCTTGGCGTGCTGTGGTCGATAAGCTTCTCCACTTTCACGCTTGGGTTCCCCTTCCGGTTCTCCATGGCACATGTGCAGCACTGTTGCAGTACTTCTCCGAAAAGTTAAACAGGGAACGCTGGTAATCCACACCTAACACACTCCTTGCTGCTCATTATGTGTGATGGTTCGATTTCTGTCTAGACCTTGCACAATGTATTGCTTCCTGCTGTCGCTGACGTGCTGGCTGTAACGTAGCTGGCTAAACACTGCAACTGTGGCGATCCTGTGGTGAAGTGTCGTCTTCCAGTCCTTCTCTGTGTAGGTTGTACTTCAATTTACACTGCGATATTCACGCCAAAGCGTTGGGCGCCATGACGCCATGTCCAGTGAGAGTGAGGTAGGAATGGAGCTGCGTCGAAATGCTCTGGGCGCCACCCGGTTAAGCGTGTAGCCGGGAACACGAGGCTCGATGGGTCGTGGTCTGTTCGTGCCGGCGTGCCCCTCTCTCATCTGGCGAGTCGAAACAGCTGCTGATCGGAAAACACAGGGAGGATCTGGAGAAAACTATACCTTACATGGACACTTATGGGGCGGTCCACACCCCCATACCCTAGGGCCTTAAGCGAGCCAGTTCCAAATGACGAAACAAAGTAAAACACTGGGCCAGATAGTTGCACACGCACGTTACTTTTCTCGGTGGACGAATCTGAGTCCCGAAGCGCACCACGTCTCTCTCGTTCTGTCCATCGCGGTCGTTGCTTCCAGACTGCCTTCTTCATGAGCTGGTAGAGGGAGGGGGCGGCGAAGCCAGGTGTCCTGCACTGGCAGATGGCCAGGATGGCAGGTGTCAGACATCGGTGTCAAGTTCACACATGCCCTGCCACTGTCACTGATCTGCCACACACACTCAAGTATCGCACATCTGCCATTGCCAACCAGCGCACACCTGCCACTGACACACTCTGCGAACACCTGCCGCGACCAGGTGCAACTCCACCTGGCCTGTGGCCTGGTACGACGACAGTACTATATCTGAAAGGTTTGTTATATGTTATGTGTATGTGTCTATATATATATATATATATATATATACATATATAATTCACAAATATATGTATACTACAAATTTATACATGCCAAACCAAAAATAAAAATGTTCTCTATATATAAAGGAGATAACTTGCAAAAATGTGTATAAATGTTATATATATATATAAAGGCCATAATTTTTTGTTTAAATTTCTTTAAAGAAATGGTTTTATGAGGATATATATTAAAAGTAATGTGTAAATAATATAATATGAAAATATATTTAATATAGATAGTCTGAGACATTATACTAATTAGCGTGGGAAAAATAACGAAAAATTACAAAAAATTTATAAAAAAATCTTATAAAATATTTTTTTCTGTACTGGGTTCAATTTTGTAAGTTTAATTACAGAACAAAATTACAAGTAAAATTTTATAAACCTGCTTCCATTAAGCATAAGCGAAAAAAAGTTTGTGGATTCCATGGTCGCTCTAGCTCTTAAGGTGTGTGGATGCAAATGGGTTAATATGATTGGGACAACTACTATTTAAGTTATCTGAAATTCATGTATACTAACATCAAATGAAATCAAAATAAATGAAAAGAAGTCTAGAACCATGTCAACCTCACTTACAATACAATTCACGAGAGATATTGTCTTGAGTGAGTGCTGAAATAAATCATAAAGAACCCTTGACTCTATACAGCACATGTTACACTACTTCAGTTCATAAATTTTATTTTTCAAGTCAAGTCTTTGTATTTGTATTCACCATATGTATACTCAAATTAAATATTAATGTTGATTATTATCATCATTGATATATACGATCAAGTCTCTTAAATGTTGAACTCATTCTGTGATCAATCAAATGAAAATCTATGACACAAATTGACGTCGTACGTCGACAGTGATGCCAATAGAGAAGGCAAACAATACAACTTACTTGAAAGGGACTAAGGGAGGCTTTTGTTGAAAAAAAAAAATCCCAGCATTTGGAGTGAGAAGGGAAAAATTGGGAAAACCCCATGTCAGGATGCCTTGACTGGGTATTGAATCTGGGTCCTCCCGAATTCGAGTTCAATGTGTTAGTATTGTTCCATCTCAATCTGTGTCAACCTTGAGTTCAGTGCATAGGAAAGACAAAATAACTGGTTGGCAATGTTTAGTTGTATATTTGTCGCTATGTATCGCCCATTAAGATATAAGTCAGTGTAATATAATTACACATTACAGAAAGCTGGTGCACCTATAATGGTTTAAACTCTCATTTTGGAAGACTTGGGTTTGATCCTAAGTCTGGCCATCTTGATTTTGGTTTTCAATTTATTTATTTTTTATTATTCTAGAGTTTACGTCTCGGTGGCAATGTGATTCATTGACACCTTTACACATATTTTTATATTCCACCAAAACTAAATTACACCCATGCCTCACCGGGGACTTGAAACCTGAACCTCTCACCGCAAATAGGCGCGCCACCTGATTGTACCACGGAGGTCAGGTCCCAAGATCATGCCAGAGAAATGCTGGTATGGTTTACCAACAAATGCTGCGGCTGTTCCTCTTATACTTTCATTTGGATGTTCAAGAGACAATTTAAACAATATAAATACCAATAAAAATAACTACGGAACATTTCATATTATACAAGATTAATACAAGTTTCTTATTTCTGTGTAAATTAATGACAACTTGCCAGAGTGATATATGTAATTCTTCCTCTTACTTAGACGACAGTGTAGTCACGAAGCTTTTCGCAACATATCCAATCAAATGCCCTCGCTATGGTGGCACAGCTTTATGGTTAGAACAGACAGTAAATAAAAGAGTGACTGTATTTTGTGAACCCCTACTTCACCGTGATTGGAGACCCTTACATGCGCTGCATGTTTGCCTAGGTACTCAGGCATTACCTTTGCTTAACAGACAATCACACCCGAAGTGCACTTTTTTCAGCTGCTCATTTATTCTGAGCAGAACTGTACATAAAATGCCACTTTTATTTCTTTACGCCTTACTGATGGCATGGTTAGACCTGGTTCTAGTCATCACTGTTACGTTACTTACTTATTACTGAGGAAATTGATAGGTTTTTTTTATCGAGTGAGTTGCGCAAAGACGATGTTCATAGAAGCTTACATTATCACAGATTATGGTTGAAACAAAGTGAAGTGGAGCAATAGTTACACGCTGGACTCGCTAATACTACAACATGGGTTCGAATACAGATTTTAGACATCCTAATTTAGGTTTTCCATCGTTTCTTGAAATTTCTTCAGGTGAATGCTGTGATGGCTCCTTATAAAAGGCCATGACTGATTCATCTCTCAGTTCTTATCCTTGTGTAAAGCTGTGTGTCACCTCAAACCACCTCGCTGTCATTAATATGTAAAGTCTACTTATGTAACAATTAGAAATGAAGTATTAGGCATTGAATGATAATGCTATGTCTATGTAAATAATTATTATTATATGAATACTGCCTGTATGCTTTGTTTGCTCCACTTTTGTTGACTGGGAAGGACGTGGTAGGTAGAAGGTCATACGTCGCCGTGGCAGAGCGGAAGTGCCGCCATCCCCCCTCTCCTTTATCCTGCCTGTCACACTACCTTCAACCCCACAAAAACCCGTGTGAATCTCTTCCAGTGTATATTATACTGCTCTAAATAATCACTTATTATTGTCGTTTCATATTTTCTTTCATTGGTTCCTTTAACTGATAGGATAACAACATTCTTACTTGATTACGTTATCCACAACTGAAAAATAGGACAAATCCAGCAACTGACAACACTGAGAAATATAATAAGTACTTTCATCAGACTGCAGACTGAAATATGCAGAGGATTTTACTGTAAATTAGTTAGTCTTGTATGTCATTCGTCATGTCATATATCCGTGACTTGACAGTGTTATTTTACAGTCAAACTTCTTGTACGTTCCTTGTAGCCTTCTCACCTCAAACTTGTTCAACAGCTTTTACCAAATATCACTTTCCTAGTTTTCTCCCAATTTTATGAGGATTTTTTGTCTTAGCAATTAACTGAGAAACTTAAAACTATTTGTACATTATACCAGCTTTTCCTTATTTAATTATCTTCAAGTTTCCTTATGTTTCCTGCAAGATATTCAGGAGAACAGTCACTTAAGTTTGGACAGACTGTCTTTAAACACTCTAAATCTTGATCAGACAAACTTTCACAGTTTCAATAAGTTGCAAGGTTTTTCACAGACAAACTGTTGTTTTGTCAATATTGACTGATGGAAAGCTGAGCAAAGAAAACAGGTAGGCTAACAGATTTAATAAGTATTTTTTTACTATTTACTATGTACAAATTCTAGTGTTTGATCGGTAATTTGAAAACTACAGTTTAAATCAGTAACTAAAATGTAATTTCAACAATTTAACGTGTGTTGAGTCTACATGTAATAAACAGTGGACCCCCGTTTCTAAACCAAGCTTGTTTTTAATTTTTCTACTAGTTTTTTTAAGTGAATTATGTGTTTTGATGAGTTACACATCATTATACATTAATGACTACTTTAGGCCTGCATTGTGAGAAACAGTCTTGTTATTCAGTTGGTGTGGATAGTTGAAATTTAGAAATGTTCAATTTCATTCTGTTGCTCACTATGAAGCTATTCTGCTTTCAAAAATTCACTCTTTACTGTAAATAGTTTATTATTTAGAAAGGGCTGTCCAAAATTAATGCACATCACTGATATACAAAAACAAAAAGGTACTTCTATGCCAAATATATAGATCAAATGTTCAAATTGGGTGAGTGGTTAGAATATTGGCGTGATGTGTCATATATCTTGGGTGTGATTACCGTTGCTATTCTTTAAATTTTAATAATTACAGTTTGCATTTATTGATCTTATAATACAGATTAGAAAAAAATTCAGAATTACTTTTTTTTTTTAAATTAAGTTAAAACAAATTTTCATTGTTTTTCACTAAGTCCCAATGAAGGAGTTTTGAAAATTTTTAATCTGTGAAAAATCACTGGCAAACTTTGGATATTCGCTGTTTCCAATTTTGAATGATTGGCGTTCTAGCTTTGCAGATTTTAATACTGCATTACTAAGTACCACGGCACAAATTACACATTTAGATCATACCTTTTTGGTTATTTAAAATATGGTGAATCTGTATTTGATGTAATCGCCATCCTATTTCCTCTTCAAAGTCATGGGAAAAATAGGCTACAAAATAGAAAAATAACTGCTACTAGTGAGCTGAGAATAGTGTACGTAAACACAATTCCGCCTTCTCATCTTACAAAGAAAACAAATGGCAGTTGCGTTATTCCTTATCTTCAAATTTTTTTTCGCTGCTGACCCTGCAGGTAAAATCTGCTGTTTGTGGCATAACACTTTCCAGTAAAATAATACGAGGATACGGAAAATTAATGTTATTAATGACAATCGAACACGATACTTGTCAGCAATATAATACAAATACATGAGAAGTGCTGTCATAACATATTCAATTAACATACACTTTAAGGAGCCCGCATATGTTACAGCAGTTGCACTGAAGAGTATTATAAATCGGGGAAACTAACTGAACTGATATCTTAGCTCGTGTACCACTTTCAAAGATCTCACGAACCACCTGTGGTCCGCGGACCATTGCTTGGGAACCACTGGTATAAAGGCTGGCTGAATGCATCCTCAAGCCTTCTCGTTTATCTTCGACAAAACTGCAATTATTACGTGTCGAACTTACACTCCCGTTCTTGTGTGAGTCACTCCGTGAAAAAATGTGTGCCGGAGAACATGTCAGGTATCAGCCATGACAGTCAGTTGCAACTAAGGTCATCAGTTCTTTGCAGAGGAACACATGTCCTTCATTCCAAATAAGCTGAGTTAGAGTAAAGGTAAAAACTTTCTCTCTCTCTCTTTATTTCTCTCCCGTGTCTCTATCTCTCTCTGTAAATAAATGTGTGTGTGTGTGCGTATGCGTGCACGTGGGCGTGGGCGTGTGCGTGCATGGGTGTGTGCGTGCGTGGGTGTGTGCGTGTGCGCGCGCGCGTGTGTGTGTATATATATATATATATATTTAAACCAACCGTAATGTGTATCAGTGTTAATAATGCACAACTGGGATCTGCAGGTCACAAGTAAATACTCTGAATCTCAATATTTTCGAAGCCTTTATTTTAACAGAATCAGCTCAATGAAAAGTTTACTGTTTCCCCTCGTGTGTCTCATAATTACGATAAATAAATAACAGAGACAAATAAATACGCTGGAATGTACTTGAGATGGGATGGACTGCATCTTACACTAATATGTGACATTTTTGTGGGTAAGACCAAAATTATAAGTTGAAATGTTGCATTATTTTAAAATGTTTTTGATTACACACATGCACTTAAGGCAAGCTGTTATTTTTTGCAACTTAAAAGAAAATTCTGCACCAATTAAGTCGCCAGCAACAACTGGTGTTGTATATTGCTACCGTATGCTACCGACACAGTGGTAAAAACCTTCCTCAATAAGTTTTCTGCAGAAGCTTTGCAAAGTTATGTTTTTTTTAAATTAATTTACGTTGGTAGTGCGTACGAGCAAATGATGGTTATTATATCTCATCGTACAGCATAACATAAAAAATCTCTAATTTTGCTGTTACTTTAATTTTATTCTGCATGCAATATTGCAATATGTAACAAAATATTGGGATTAGCATTTCAGGAGACTTTCACATGTCATGCAGTTTTAATCATTATAATTCTACTGTAGCATTTTAGTGTGTTTGAATATATAACGTGTACTCCATTACCATTTCGTTTATTCCTTGTATTTCCAGACCATTAGGTACATTTATTGACAGTCCAGATTTCAGGCAGGAGCCGCACCTGGCAGATTACTGTAACCAACGTTTCACTGAACATTGCAAGACGACTCTGTGTTAATAAGGTCCTTTTATTGCATGTGCCCAGTCGGCTAATGGGACAAGACAAGTTCTTTAATTGGTTCATCGACAGTCAATGACTATCATTCACATCTGTTGGGGTTTCCATTCGCTGATGGCCTTTTCTGATTGGCTGCTATGCTTGCGATGTTTGTAACCTGGCAGGTCATTTTGCCAGTTTATTCAAGAGCGAACCTCAGGTTTTAATTAGCTTATATCCATCATCCCGGTTTATATTTACACAATGTTTCACGATTTCAATCACATTTCATACTGTTCTTGTTCTGAAATTGTTGATGTTGACTTAAGCTTCAGTTTGATTGCAATTTATTATTATTTGGCAACAGTTTAATGTACATGTATTTCAAGTTGTGACATTAGTATTTTATATATGACACGTAGGGATATTACTACCCGAGTAAAATATTCATTTTAATAAGTTAATTTTAAAAGGAAAGTGGTATAACTGTTTCTGCCCTTTTAGGCTAGGACTAGATGGCCGCCTTAATAACTCTGCCTTCCTATATTTGTAGTTGCGGAATTTCAATCAAGAATAAATATTTAACACTTAATTCACGATAGCTAAATAAATAAATATTGTTTGTGGAGGATATCCGAGTGCAGATTTCTACCTGGGCGCCCGTAGCCGTCTACATTCCCTGAAAGATGACGAGATGAGGCTCTACGGTGGAGAAGCGACAGATTGAGAAGTGTGGGAGAAACATTAGATAACCTAAAAGAACCTACAGGCAAGCTGCAACGTCGCCACGTTTCCCACATGCGAAAATTTGGAGATTGACCTAGTCAGGAGACAAATCTGATCACTGTAGTGACATGCGAGTGGAATGCCTACTCGGGGTCACCGCGGCCGCTTAATTTTCCACATAATATCTTAAAACGTAACTTAGACATCAAAAAAATTCTTGCTAACATTACTGGAAAAAGAATTTTTAAGAAATATTTGTGCATTATTTCATTTCTAATGTATTAAATATTACTTTAACATTTTAATTGTTAAGTACTGAATACAAAAATGGCTGGAAATAGCTTACCTTACAGTGTTCTTCCATAAGTTTTACATATAATACAATTTGTTTGAGGCTTTTATCTTTAAAACTTCTCCCTTTAAAATGCATTATTTTTACACTTATTTCACTTTTAAACTCCTCAGCTACAAACTTAGTAGGTATTTTTAAACATATATTTTCGCGGTAGACTATACCAAACATCCTTTAACCTGATTAAATATAGCAGTAATTTTGCCTTCAGAAGAATGGCTGTACTGTAATTTACTGTACCTATGTCCTGGTATTTGTCTCTAATTCTGGCGAGGCAAACTTTGTTTGTAAAACTCTCGGGACAGACCACTCGAAAAGCGAATTATTTATATCGTGAAATAATTTATACAGCTTTTCTGTTTGTAATTGTATCATTAAGTGATGTAGATTTTTTGTAACTGCGGCCTAAATTTTACAGCACAGTGTGATTGGAACACTTGTCTACAGTGTGGGAGGTTGTGGGTTTAAATCCTATGTAAGGCACTGTTGTCAATTTAAGTTAAAGCATATTAGTTTATAGTTTCCTGATACACTTACAGGCATGATCCTAACGAACGTCCGGATGTATTTTATTATTCAACAAAAAAAAAAAAAAACTGCTTCGTGTATTGAGGGCAAATCTGTGGCTACCTTATGAATTCAAGAGACTTGAGATTGAATAAGCTAGTTAACATATCAATGCTCAAAGTCAACAGTTGTTCCTTGACATGTATGGCTTTAAGAAGACAAATAAGTATCGTAGGTAATAGTTTTAGAAAGAATTTTAGGAATTCAACCCCTCACAGTTTTGGAAAGATGTAAATGTGTTTTTAATTATTCTTGTGTGTCTTTTATACCTTTTGGAATACCAATTTAATTTTTGATTCAGAATTTTCCCAACACATAATTTCCACATTACTTAAATTAATGTCAAGTACTTTAGGGTCTCTTAAGATTCTTAAGAAGCATGGTAGTTGGCTTTCTCTAGTACTTTGTTTGAATATCTGGTAGTGCAATTCACTGTATGTGAAGGTGAGGGGTTTTCAGTAGCTGTTTTTTATTTTTAAGTTTCTTTACGGTTGTTGTGATTATAAACAAAATTGTTATGGTTCTTTCTTGCACGATATCATGTTCTCAACAATTTTCGAACTTACACTTTGTTGGTTGGTAAGTTTGTCTTCATCTTATAATACTACAAAGGTATTTGTGTTTATAGTTGAATATGTATTGCGCCAGCGTAATGTGATCCCTTATGTTGTCAGATGACAAGTTTACGTCTGGTTTGATAATCTTGGTATTGCTATCCAGCCATTTTATGATTTGTTTACTTACAACATGTATAGCATGAATTAGTCACTGAGAGGACCACGTCACAGTGTGCTACAGTAAACATAAAGATAAAATATTTAATGTGTAAAGCCAGAAACAAAAAAATACGAAACACCTGGGATAACAATGTAAAAGAATGTTGCCTACCACACGCTTTAAATACGTTACAGCATTTCAGTATGTTCGCAGACTGTTATTTGAACAAAACTATTCTGCATGAGCTCATTGTGCCAATGTATGAAAAGAAAAACATTACGGAAAAGGACAAAATGTAATAATTATAACACAATTTTCATTAAAAGTACTGTTTCCAAGCCCTTCTACAGAACTAAAAATGGCCATTGAGTCGTACTTCAAAATGTATTAACTGAATGTATGTGAAACTCAGATTGAATCATGCACTGAACTTTGCTACAGACTTTCTTCCAATTAAACTATTCAATCGCCGCCTGGCACGTGGACATTGTTGTAGCGTGTCACGTGTATATTTTTTACGCAAAAATGCCTAACTCATTCTTATTACATGTGTCTACGAAAAGAACACACACTTAAAACTATGCTTCTATAATATTGAAAATTCAGTAAGCTTGTTAGAAACGTGATTTTTGGGTCTCTCAGAATTGCTAAAATCAGTTTCTTTAGGCTGCTGTAACACAGGAAATTCCACCTGAATTTGTGAAGTACAAAGCGAGAGGCATGCGTTTGCCTTTACTTCATACTATCCAAGATAAAATCTGACAGTCACCGTTTAAAATCCCATAGGAAAAATAGTAGAAGGAAAACCTTATATGCTAGTTTGACGCGCTGTGAATAGAGGCGACATACTTCTCGTCAAGAGTGGTACTCTGACTATTATCGCCCCGCCGTTCCCTCCCTTCAAACATGGGAATTAGAAACCGGTGAAGACTCCTCTTATAGGCCCATAGCAAAAAGAGATTGATAAAAATCTTAGTTCAGTGCTTGGTCCGTTGAAGAGAAGCGATCCTTGATGAGCACTTCAAGGCCATCTTCATAGCTCCGTCACTTCTGAGTCTGTATCTCACAGGTAGGCGACGCGAAGTGTGTGCATAGCTAGCATCTTTGTCGGTTGTTGGCTAGGTGGCAGTGAGACGTCACTTCCACTTGCAGTGCGGGGCTGGCAATAGTTACTCTGCTCTGTAGTAAGTTCTCTGCAGTCCTCGCCTACTGCCTTTCCTCGCCACAGTTACCTAGTCAGGATTTGCACATTTTAGGTATAGTTAGTACCTTGAGTATAGTAGACGTAGGTCATCATATTTTATGGCCTTCGTTAAAAAAATTGTTATCTTTATAACTATTTCCAAACATATCTCGATAGCTTGAGAACAAATTTTTTCTAGTACCAACATTTAGGTAAAGTATCTAAAAGATATGCAAAAAAAACTGTAAACCTACTCACATCTTATAGTCATCTCGTTAATTAAGATTAACAGATGATACTGTCACTTAGAGCGTGTTACACACTAAACATATGTTCACACCCATGTGTCAACCTCTTTTCTCATTTAACAACACTCATCGTAAAGGCATGTTTCTCTCTAGGTTTGGTTTTTCCAACGTGTATCCTTAAACGAGGTTTTACCTATTGGTAAACAGGACCATCTGACTTCACATCGCAATCCGTATTCACTGTGTACTTAAACAATCAGTGTCACAGGCAAAAAGTTCCCAAAATTACACTTGAATAAATATTTAAACTTATTTTAATGATTAAACTTATTTTAATAATTAAACTTAATTAATGAACTACCAACATTTCACGAACTGTTAACTTAAGGGGCCTCCCTAGATAGGTTATATTTGTGTGTGTGAGGCAAAAGTGGTAAGGTTGCCGTTGGCCAATGTATGTAATTCATTATCGCCTCTCCTCTGGCATGCAGTGGTGTATTTCATTCTTTTTACTATGGTACTTTTAACTGTAGTAACATTATTTTATTTGTGAAAAGCATAGTTCAAAGTCTAACGCTTGTTTCTATAGTTTTGTTTTTTGAATCCGGTTGTTATTTTTCCAGATATGGCAGTCTGGAAAATTAATTTTGGCCATTTTGAAGGGCCGAAAATAGTGTTTCTAATAAAGGTGCCGAATTTTTAAAACCATAGCGACATAGTTTGAAGCGTGTGTTCTGTTTGTAGGTATACAAATATAATGCACTGTAAATAGGATTGTCAATAAAAATAAATAATCCTAACTCGCTTCAACACATCTGAAGGGTAGGTAGGGTGGCCCGTTAATAACCATAATGGTGGGTTTGATGAAGGTTGGTTAAACCGGCCATTAAGTTGCCATAGCTAACTTTAGTTCATATGCAGAAGCTTCATTCATCTACTCAGGTTCACCCTGCTCGTGAGAAGGGTAGATAGCCGCCATCAAACCGTATACAGGAAAGAACACGTAAATGTAAACAAACACAGGCACCAGCATGTATATTAAAAAGTATTTTGTAAGGCGTTTGAGTGAATGTTCACAAATAATACAATGTTGAAATGTAGTATTTTTGTCGGACGAGAAGCCTGGAGGAGTTTATCAAGTACAATTGTCATCAAAGAACATAATTAATTCATATAGGGAATAAATTATACAGCTATTAATTATAAGGACTTCTCCTAAACTTATAAAATTATAACATTTTTAGTTTAGTTGCGTAGTGAACTTTGATTAATGTAAAAGGCAATGGTTATGTGCCAGGTAACTTTAATTCTCCAATCTCTAGTTGCTATGTAAACATTTGGTTGGTTCCAGCACTTTTGTACAGCATACAATTTCAAAATATTTTAATGCCATATACGTAAATTGTACAGGAAGATATTCTGCAGTGCTCTAACCTGGTCTAATAATACAGGTTTTCAGACCAGCGATTGAAATATATCGCTAAACTGATTTTGCCACAATTTTTTTGAATCTGTCACTAAAATACTATAAACGGTTTGGGATAAAGTGAGCACTGCAAAAAGCCCTTCTTAAAGTCTATTTTCAGCCAATTCGTATCTTTGATTTTTGTGCATGTAACACGAATTGTGTAATCAATAGTAATTGATAGAGTGTGATAATAAAAATGCCCACAAACAAAATTTAACTGGATGGCGTGTAAGTATATCATGTTTAAGAATATAGCTGAGTTATTACCAGTCTTTCTCTCTTTCTTGTCTGTGCATGTGTGTGTGTTTGTGTGTGTGTTTTTTTTGTTGTAGTTCTCAACTTGGTTTAAATGAACTTGCAAAATGCACAGTTATTTCGACATGACCTTTCATGAAATTTTTTTAATTAAAAACTATATTGTTACTGGTATCAGCAGTATTGTTAAATATTTATCATTAATTAACATTGAACATTTTTATAAAACCTTATATGACCAGCATTATGCAAGATATATATTTTAATTTAAATAATATGTGTAAATTGTGAAAGAATTTAGTTACTGCTGGTACAGTTATCCTTCACCAACCGCAGGTGATGCATTAAAAAAATTCTTCAGTTTAGAAAATTAGGGAAGAATGATTTAAGCTATTATGGGGCATTTTGGGTTAGGTTATCACCAGTAACTGCAATACTAATTAGCACTCTGGCATTATCTTCATCAGATCCTAATTGTAACCACCCATACCTTGTGGCAGTACAAGACTCATCAGGAAAATTAGCATTATTAATTTCAACCGTCGGTGACAGCAGTTGTTTGCCTCTCATGGTATTTTAGTGGATTGTTAAGGTTGCTGCCTGCCCCTGTGTCCTGGCGAGAGCAAGGATAGTGATTTACATGTTAAATTAATTTTATTGGAACTCTGTTATCTATCTTACCTACGTATTATGTCTTCACTGTCTGTTTGGTTCATCTCAGTGCTATCCAGATTGCAATAGGATATTTTAGGAAATTTGTCAATACAGTGAGCACTACGAACAAATAAGTATTTTATGACAAAAATATACTTGAGAATAACTACTCATCAATTTTTTTACAACACATTTATTTCTGCATCCGTGTTATCCTCATCTCAATTTTGCTAATGGTATGTCTCTGAAAGCTATAGTTCAATCTAATATAATTTAACATATAAATCCCTATCCTTGCTCACACATGAACTCCCAGGTAGGCTCCCTTAACCACTTAACCTGATAGCATCACCGACATGACAGTTATGTTGCTATACTGTAGACCAAGATTCTTCTGTTTTGTGTTTTGAATGGTATCTTTAGTTATTGTGTAACATCACAATTTAAAGATAAAGCAGTTAGGCACTGTGCAGTTGTATTTTATTCTCTTTAAATTCAATTGTAAAATAACAAAATGAAGTTGAATATCAAACTATGACCACAATCTAGTTTGATACTGATGTAGATTAGATTGTGATCCAATCAGTGAAATAAGCAAAGCATGGTAACCAACCAAATCATTTTCTATTTTGCTTTTGTTTAAACAAAAATTATAATTTAAAAGCTTATGTGATGTCGCAGTGTAAATAATTAAAATCTTAGTGCTTTAATTTTATCCTACCATGCCCTTGGTAGCTTATCCATTCGTGATATATATATATACAAATTATCGAAACTGTTGTTAAATTTGTGATGGTGGATTATGTATTACTATATTTAGTAAATACAAACATTATTATAATGCCTAAACTATTAATGTGCATTTAATAGTAATCTGGTTTGTAATATTTCTCTTGTTAATATTTAGAAAATTATACTATCACACTGTGTCTCATAGTAGTTGTCTTGAAATAATGTTTGTTATGTAATGTTCCAAAATAAGCACTGACAACTGTGTTGCTTGCAGTTTGTTTTAAGGTATTTGACACTGACAGAGATGGGGTACTCTCAGAAGTTGAGCTGAGGCATATGGTTGATGTGTTGCTTTTTGTCCATCATGAAAGCAAGAATGAAGAAGAATTAGTTGATGGACATTGTTATCAAGAAGGTGAGTGGGTAGCAAGTAAGCAAATATGTGTTCTAATTTTTTAGTTTTTATGTCTCTATTGTATGTTATGAGGTTGTGTTCAAATATAATTTGCAAGTTCAAGAGAAGCCTGTTTGTTGTATATAACTCATTGTGGTGGGATGGACTTCCCCTGGTTATGAGTACTTTTACGTATTAAGTATTTTGTTTTTAAGTAATGTTTATTGTTTGTTGCATGTTAGGTACGTTCTGCAGGTTCCAATGTCAGATTACTATGTCATGGGATGACTGAGGATATATAGGACAGCTTTCTCAACATGGTGGCAGAATTAACAGTTATGTTTTAATATTGGTTCATGTCATGTGTACTACCATGATATTTTTATACAATAGTTTGTAATGGTCATTCACAAATTAGTTTAGGCGTATGTATCAAGTTTTAGAAAAACTTGACCATGAGAATGAAAATCTAAGATTTTCAAATTTATCCCAGCTCTCAGTTAACCTTCTAGTTCATTTCCAGAAGTTTCCAGGAGCGCTATGTCTTAAAAAAAGTGCACAAACACCTAAATAACAACATATGACCTAAAGTGAAAAATCATAATTTTAATAACTATGCCTAACACTTTGGAATAGAAGTATAACTATAATTACTGTTAAAGATGCTAATTAAACACAACATTAAAACTGCCCTATGGCTTCGGACAGATAATGCAGATATCGCTCGCAAATGGAAACCTGTATGTTATTCTGTTTTAAATGTTGACTTTAATAACTCAAGTCAGTGGAAAGGCCAACTACATAATATAGCATATCATGGCAGGGATTTTTTTATTACTGGTGAATTAGTATTTTATGTAATTTTAATTTTATAATATGATATTTAAAATTGTAACTTTTATATCAGTGGTCTCGGTTCCAGACTGTGAAAGTAAAGACAGTTCTTTGTTTCTCGTATGTTCTAGGTAGGGTGTAATGTTTGTTGTTACGGCTAGGTGGCCTTGGTAGGAGACAGCAGATTTGTTTTTTTTAGGGTTCTGGTTTTTCCACTGGAGCTTTGGCACCGCTTGTTTTTAATGCGTAGTTTCTAGTTTTGCCCTAGAGGGTCCTAGATAATGGAACGAATGACGAGGATCACGCCACCGAGAACCAGTCAGTGAGAGCACGGCGTGTGGCGCCCCTTCGCCCTTCGTTCTGGAATGTTTTGCCTCCACCATTTTTAGTCAAAGTCATGACGCGAGCCAAATAGGATGCGGACGAGCGCGGGCTGCGGCCCAAATTACTACATAATCTAGCTTTTGACTTGGTTTTGTTTATTCGTCTGATATAGTCTTGCTGCTTTTTTTTTTGCTTGTAATTTTCTGTGAACCGGATCCACCGTGCTAAGACTTGAACAGTGTATTTTATGCCGATGTAAATTAAAATCTGACGAACCAGCAGTCTTGTATTATAGTGAAATATATTATTTCTGGACTAACCTTTTAAATTTGCCATTGTCTGTGAAAGTTCCAAATTTGGTCTACAATGTGACGTAACCTACAAATGTACTGCCAGTAAATTTCGGAGTGCTTGACTACAGATCAAGTGACATGTACCAGCTTTTAACCTTGCCTTTATGGCTGGGTTATCATCGAGCTAGTGCACTGGTCTAGAAGGACTGGTGTGCCACAATACAAAATACCCTCAATTTGAAACAATAAAAATGCTCTTTCATTTAATTAATTAATTTTTTGGTTGCATTACTACATTTAAAATAAGATTCTTTGGCAACAGGGACAGTAACAGAATTCTAATGTAATACAAAAATTACTTTACAGCCTTGGGCATCTATGTAAATGAAATTTTAAAAACATTTTCAAAAATAAATAGAACACATTGGTATTATTTTACTACATCTTTTTATTTCCTTGTTACTAGGGATGGGATTTTCAATCCTTCGATTCCTCGATTCCCCCAATTCTTGCTGATATTGAAAGAATAGATAATCAAAGAAAAACTGAATTTCTTTAAATTGTGATTATTTTGAGCTTTTTTTATTCATTTATTTTGATAAGATATTTCTGTTGGGATAGTTATATTTATTCTATTTATTGGGTAAGGTATTTAAGTTTAATGTCTTCCATGAGACAAATTTTTGCAACTCAAAAACTACAGTAAAAATTGCAGTATATTCCTAAGACACTAACATTAAAGGAATGTTACAATATGTTATGATGATTATAATCTGGCATTAAAAGATTTTTTTGTAACATCTACATTTCAGTCGCAAAAACAGTTTCAAAATGTGTTAAATTAAACACAAACTTACTGGTGAGTTCTTAATTCCTAGGCACGTACTGTTGTTCATGGCTAACTGTTACGACTCAAATAGCTAAAAAAATTAATATATCAATTTTGTTGGCCACTGATGCAGTAAATTTACTAAAAATTACTTGCAATTTAATTCAATTAACATTAAAATTAATCAACTTTTTAAATTAGTTTATTGCGATACATTTTGGTCTCCAACGTTATAAAACAGTGTGGTACCAAGAGACAAAAACAACATAGGTCTACACTCAAAATGCACGTAAAATAAAAACATTTCACTCATGTGGCCACACTAATAAAATTAATAAATTTCACATTGAACAAAATGCATTATGACTATGACAAAAATAATTAGTCCTAACTGCCAGTATTAACATTCCATTTTAGACAACACTTGTACAGAACTTGCACAACATATAAATACATGAACAGCTCTGTGGCACATTCAATGTTTGGACGGAAAGTTTCACACAGTATTCACAATCCAATGATCCATTACCTGAATTTTAAAAAATATTTTTGAATTTTGCAAAGTTAATAAATGAACGTGTTCACAAAGAAACTGCAAGCTCTCTCAGAAAATTGTGAGTGCCAAACAGCTGGTGTGCTGGTGGTGGCCGGCTTGGTTGACTATTACAACTTTGAAGATCCAACAATTACGGAGTTGTCACATCATCTACTTGACAGATACAAAGGAGTTAAGTCGGTATTTTGATTGATCATCATAGATTAGCAAGGTTGCGATTCAATGCATCCCAGGAAGGAGCTTGGTTCACTTTTTGGACGCAAGTATATTTCACTCAAATGACTATTTATACAACTCAAGTTGAAGTTTAGGCTACAGCGCCATAAAACGACTGTACAATGTAGCGTCTTGTTTTGTTCTGTAAAAATTGTGTATGCAAAACTCTCTAGAAGGGGTCATACACGTCATCACAGGCCGCGTTTCTATTGGCTGTGTTAACATAACGTGATTACAATACCACTGATTTCTCTAGAATTTAATTTAATATTTACTGCACAGTAACTATGAAAAAATACAGAAACTAACTACAAAAACACCAGAACATAAAACAAAGCTAATGATACTCTCGGGCAAAGCCAACCGTTCATAAAATTATTGAATACACCCTAACTGAATTCTAGGCTTTTGTGAACTACTATAACTCGTTACTGCATGTTTCTCCCTTTGTTATCTGAAACCAAAACCACTTAAAGAAAATATTATTTATCTAAAATGTTATCAAAACATATATAAATTACAGTAAATGGCTGAATTTAACTTCCATAATAAAATATGAAATAAAATTGTAATTTTGCAATGTACAACCATTTTGAAAACTAAACAGAATTTGCCAAGGGATTAGCACGAAAGCGTTAATCGATACTGGTTCCACGTCATGCCTCGTTAATCAAGCATTGTGGCACGGCTTGCAGAAAGGGGATAAAAAATTGAGCTGAACGATGACCAGCGACTTTTCAATCGATTGTGTTAGCAAATGGGAGTATGGTACAATGCCGTGAGAAAGTGCGGCTGTACATAAAAATCGAAGGATTCTCTTGGGAACAAGATTTTGGGATTATCCTGGGCCTGTGTATTAATATGGTGTTGGGGTTACATTTTCTCAGTAACACCAGTGCCTGTATGGACTTGTTGAAGGGTGAGTTAGTTTTTGGGTTTAATCTGAGGCGCAAAGCATCATTATTACAAGGTCCCTGTTGCTTTGCTATGGTGATAGGGGATAAAATAATTAAGGACGAAGATTTGGAAAAATTGTGTACAGATTTTGGAGACGTGATAACTGACAAAATTGAAAAATGTGATGTCTGTCCTTATTGGTTTCGGTTGAAAGATGATACTCCTATTCGGAGTAAACTATTCCCTTTTTCACCGCCCAAAATAGCAGCCTTTCGCCAATTGGTAGACAAACTATTGAATGCCAGGGTAATCCGACATTCAAAGTCAGAGTTTTCGGCTCCAGGATTTCTGGTAAGGAAACCTGATGGTGGGGGCTTTAGATTAGTTGTCATTATTTTGACCCTTAATAAACGCATCAATTTGGACTTGTACCCGTTGCCTATGGTGGAATGTGCCCTGCAACATTTCGGTAAGGCTAGCTATTTTTCGGTGCTGGATTTGAATAATAGTTTTTTTCAAATAGCCTTGCATCCTGATTGCCGAAAATTCACCGCCTTCAACACCCCTTGGGGTCACTACGAATTTAATAGAGTACCCATGGGTGCCAATTTTGGCAGCCAAGCGTATAGAATCTAGGATGAACTTTTGAGTGAAGTAAAATATGACTTTGTTTTTAATTATGTGGATGACCTCATCATTTACAGTGTGGATTGGGATTCGCATCTCAGGCACTTCAGTATCGTTCTGGATAAACTGCGTCAGGCTGGGTTGACGGTTGATCCAAGTAAGGTTAAGTTGGGATTGAAAAATGTGCGTTTTCTAGTAAATATCATAAGAAATGGAAAGTTGGAAATGGACCCCAAAAGAATTGCCCCATCATTAATTTTCTGGTTCCCAAAAACTTGAAAGGAGTGTAGAGGTTCATGGGTATGGTGGAGTATCAAGCAAGATTTGTCCCGGATTTGGCGGAAATAGCTGCTCCCTTAAATAACTTAAAAAGGAAAGATGTTCCATTCAGGGAAATAATAGCAGCAGGTTTTTGATAAGCTTAAGTCTGTTCTCTGCAAACCTCCGGCGTAAGGATTTCCCTGTTTTGATAAGAGATTCATTTTACACACGGACGCATCGAGCGTGGCCTTGGGGGCCGTGCTAAGCCAAAGAATAGAGGAATAACCTGGTAGTCCCCTGGTGCCTGTGGCATATGCGAGTAGGGCCCTCACTGAATCAGAGCATAAAATAGGAATTTATGAGAAGGAGGCTCTAGCCTGTCTCTTTGATATGGAGAAATTCCAAAGTTATTTAGATAGCCATGAATTTGATCTCTATAAGGACAATCAAGCGCTCAGCTGGATATTTGGTCATCCTCACCAATTGGGCAAATTGGGTAGATGGGTCCTTAGGTTAACCTGTTTCAATTTTAAAGTCCATCATATTAGTGGGAAGTTAAACCTGATTGCGGATGCTCTATCCTGCTTGTACGACTCTGAGGAGTTAAATCAACCAGAAGGAAAAGGCGTGATGCATAAACTTGCCTTTATGTATATCTGCCCAAAGTCTTTCGTCGCGATAGAAGATCACCAAGTGAAAGACCAAACGTGTATCAAGCTTAGGAAAAAACTTGGGGTAGATCCTTCCTTGCAATTCATGGTTAAGGATAACGTTTTGTATTACACCGGAAAAAACAAAAGGTGTAAAAGGGTCGTTGCCTCAGAGTATACCCGCTCTATGTTGTTGAAATAATTTCATGATTCGCCATATGGCGGGCACTTAGGAGTAGATAAAATGATCCGTAAACTTAGCAGGGATTTTAATTTGTCTGGTCTTCGTGAAGACGTGAAACAGTATGTGCGATCTTGTGAGGAGTGCCAAAGGTTTAAAGCTCCCCGCCTGGAGAAAGTGGGCCTTCACTCTGTGAAGGTGTCTAAACGGCCGTGGGGTTTGGTTCATATGGAGATATTTGTTCCCTTGTTTAGGTCCCGCAGGGGAAACGTCGCCATTTTGGCTTTGGTTCTAAGTTTTCTTTACTTTTGCCGATAAAGAACTTGAAGACAAAAGCTATAATCGAAGCCTTAATTGAATCAGTGTGGCAATTGTTTGGCCCCCCCAATGAAATAGTGACTGGTAATGCTGTGTCGTTTCGTTCGCAAGAATTTGCGGACATGTGTTTTTTATGGGGTATTAAACATATTTTTTCTAGCCACTATTTCCCGAAAGGAAACCAAGTAGAACGGTTGAACCGAAATTTAAAGGCAGCTCTGGCCATATTTTGTCATCCAATGTATTCGGCTTGGGATGAAGACCTTCCTTGGATTAATTTAGATTTTAATACATCTCACCACTCCTCTATTGATAAATCGCCATATGTCCCCTTTTTGGGAAGAGTCCTTTCACACCCGCTCTTAAATGTGTGGGGTGGGCCTCCTTTGGAGGATCCGTACAATGATACTGAACGTAGGGTTATTTTTAAATGTGCACGAGAACGCTTGGAGGAGGCTCAACGAGCGGTAGCTTCTCGGTATGATCAGGGGCGTATTCCTACCCCTTTTCATCCGGGAGATCTCGTGTGGTGTCAGGTCTTCCACCTTTTTGATCTAGCGCGCATGGTGTCTGCAAAATTATCCCCACAATGTTCGGGCCCCTTCAATGTGGAAAAGGGGTTAGGGCCAAATACTATGCTGCTGCGTCTGTGATCTGATGAATGTGTTGAAAGAAAGGCTCACATCTCCCATTTAAAGCCGTACGTGAAACTGAAACGTGTCGACTCCTCATTGGGTTCATGTATGGAGAGTCGAATAATGTTGGTTTCTAAAGTGTAAAACGTCTAATTGTATATCTTTGGAGTACAAAGCAGAGCTTTGCGTGAGGGCTTTATTAGTAACTCATCGAGGGTTTGGGTTGTTTCCTCCTTTTAACCCCGCCTTCATGAGCGCCTATCCATTTTTCATTTCCTTTTCTCTCCTTGAGTCGCCTTATCCGATTTCCCCCGAGATTATTTAGAGCCTGAGGTTTTCGGCTTGGATTTTTGAAAGAGTCCTCTATGCCCGATTTGTGAACATCTTCGGCGGTAGAAGTGCTGGGAAAACCCCCCCTCCTTTGGAAAGGGGGAGAGGCCAACCTCCTCCTTGCTGGGTCTTATGCACTGAGTGATAGGGAGGAAGCGGAGGAGCCAACTGATTGAGGGGCCACGGAGCGGTCGGGGGTCTGAGGCTTGATCACCCCCTGGCTTCTGTCTGCTTAGTTGGTTCTCCAGTGAAAGCGTGCTGGGCTCTTCTGAAGCAGCCCGGTTTGTGTGGCTTATGATTTTCTCCGGTTTGGAGGATAGGGTGATTTTTAGGGAACGGGGATCTTTTGTTTTTTTATATATATATATATATATATATATATATATATTGCTTCAGTTATTATGATTTATTTAATTGACTTTCTTTTGATTTTTTATTACGAGTTTGGTTTGTAAGTTCTCCTTTTTTTGAGTGTTCTCTTCCTGCTTAAATCAGTCCCTTGTTTCCATCCCGACGTACCAACTCCTCTCTTTGCTCCTTACCCACATGTTGGTAGAACTCCGGTGCATGCGCGTGGAGGCGGGGAGAGGGAGGAATGCAGAGGGGGGATTCAGGTGGGGAGGCAGGCGGTGCATGGGCAAGAGAGGAGTATTGGCCGAGCGTCAGAGTTAGTTGAAGACGTGCACCATGGTTGCGAGAGCCAAGTTGATTCCGGTTCCATCTTATGTGATTCGCTACTTGTGGGGGCAGCACTTTCCATGGTTCATTATGACCATGATTTAGAACTTGGGGGTTTGCTGACATTGGACTGGACAAGGCATGGTTGTAAAAGTGGAAGAGTCCCTTTTAATGATGTTTTCGAATGAGCCTATGGGCCTGTTTAGTGCTACATTCCTTCCTCGTGACATTGAAATTGCAAGAGCTTTGTGTGGGAGTAACATGTAGGAAATAACTGGATTTTAGTGTGTATTTAAATGAGTTTAGGGGCTTGATTGGATGAAGTTTAATCCCCTTTGAATAGATCTGTGCAATTAAGGGAACTTCGTATTTGGTTTAAGCTTTTCTCGGCTTCATGCACGATTGTATTCATCAGAATATTGCATTTTGTAAAGAGTGTAGCTTTGATTTTACTAAAAGTTTGTTTTAGAAAGTTTTTGAAGTTAAATAATAGGGGTGCGTGTACACATTTATGCCCGGGATCCGTTAAATTAATTGTATTGGTTATTGCCCAATGAATATATCTATGTAAAGATTTTTATGTGAGATTGGGGTCTTATTATGAAGGAATTAATTACATGTGAGAATCCCGTCTCGAGTAAAATTCAGAATTAATAAAAGGTAAATGACGGAGTCGTGTTAAGTGGTGAGTTATTCTTTCGATGGCCCGCATCCGCCTTTCTCACACTTTGTGAGGGGTTCTGAGGAAGGGATTTTCTGCCACGTTGTTTCTGGAGTTAAGAGCCATTCACTCCCGGCAAATTGTAGCCTGGGCAGAGGGCGTGCCGTAGAAGGGTGTGGTGGTTCAGTAAAACATTTTGCCACTTACATTTTTGTCTCACATTTAGCCCAGGATTTGCATGGTATGCTTATTATGTGTTTGTTTCTGGACAAACTGTATATTGAAGTTACTGTAATCATCAAATTCCACTGTATGACAGCCATCATCTCACTAATATTGCCTGGTAGTTCTTTGTGCCACTATGCGGTAAGGTGTGTTGGTGGCCAACAACTAATTTTTAACCATGGTAATAAGACAGAGCCTGAGTGGAACCAATACCCTTGGTGTTCGACCACAAACCTGAAAAGTTTCCTCTCTGTTGTTAAAATTGTGGATACCTATTACCTCTATCAAAACCCCATTGTTTGTTCATTTCACTTTTTTGTTAAAGTTGTGTTTCTACAGCCACTGTGCCCTCTCACATCTTAACCTTTTTCCCATCTGTTCTACTTTTGGTTGGTACTAGAGCTTGTCAATATGTATTTGTGTGTTTATGTTTATTGAATTATATATAATACTTTTGGACAAATTATTGTTAACTATATAGCAGATGTCTAGGTAATACCATAAGTAGCAAGATTTGGCTTTAATTAACTATAAAAAAAGTTTTGCTTCTTTACTTTGGTTGGGTACAGCCGGTGAATCAGTTAAAGGAAAACACAAGGTTTGTAATAGTATATTAAGGGTCACAATGGCAGTATTTTACCGTTATTACATTATTTTAGCACTATGTGTTTACAACATCTAAAGAAATTAAATATATTTTTCAAATCATAAATTTGAAGGAATTTTCACCCCTCTGAAGGGAGTGAGTAAACTATTTTGACACTTTATCTCAAGTACTGATTGTGAAATTACTCCCTTCAATGTTTGAGAGTTTTTTTTTTTTTTTTTCAATTTGAAAGAAAGTAGGGGGAGCCAAAAAATTCTGTTTCAAGGTAAATGTTTATGTGGAAATATCAAAAAGAAAAGAATTACAGTAGTTTTATTTTTAGTGGCATTTTAAATAGCTATAGTCAATTCTCTACAGTAAAGTTCTAGCATGACTGTTACTTTTACAGACGTTAAAATATTCATACTGGTGCCGAAATGCAATGCCTTGGTAGATAAATCTGATTAATTTTGGATTTGCTTTGTTATGTTGTTTTGTATGACAAAAACCTCAATTTTTAAATAAGATATGTCAGCCACTAAAAAAATTAGATAGGGATATTTTTCTTAATATAACTCTTTACTAATACATGTATGGTGATGTTTTACTGAGTAATTTTTTGAGTCTGTCAAATTGTGTTAGCCGTTTTTTTATTTTTTAAAATTATTTTTTAATGCTTGCTTGTTTTCATAGATAAATCAACAATTATTTCTGAAATCCAGGGACGGAAAGTGGATAGTGATGGCATAACTGTTGAAGAGTATCTTATTTGGACAGTGGATAATCCTTTATCGATGGATTTTTTAAATCTGATTTTTCAGGTATGTTTCCATGATTAAATGTTTGCTTCTAATGAACGTTCTTTTTCTTTAATGCACCATATAGTTTGTATGTGTTATTTAAGGAAGATTTTGAAATGAAACATATGTTTCCAACAGTTAATGTTATGTATAATGCTGATGGACTTAACGATTTTATAGAAATGACAGTAAGGTTAGTAAAAACCTTGGTTTAAAAAAATAATAGTAATAATTTTTTTGCATTGCTGCGATTAAATTTATAGCATGAAAAACGTGAGTGTAATTGCACTGGGTCTTTGTTGCAAAGATTACCCATAATTATCAGGTGAAGTGGTAGCTTAAGCTGACATCTAGAACATGGAAAATTATAACCTTCTAATCTTACCTCAGACTAAGATAACTTCCGATACATAGTTAAGCATTCAGAGAAAGAGATTTTGGATGTCCGTGTGAAGTATATCAAAAAGTAGTGCTGTACTACAATTCATTCGTTTCGGCAATCCGTGTTCTGTGCCAGACAGTTTTTCGTCTGACCGTGGACAGCACATTTGTCCAATTAATGCTACAGGGCTTGGTAGCATTATGAAATGGTGGTCATTCAGGAATTTTTGGACATTGTGGACTATGTATGGTTATGGATTGTTTATTGGGACAGCGTGCCAGGCAAGCTCTGGGGTTACAGAAAAACCACAGCTTCAGCACCTTTGTAATATAATAATTGGTTGGTAAAATATTAGACACATGCATATTTAGATTCCTATGACATCCCTTACCATAACTCAAGGTACTGGGCCACAAAGTATTGTGCATGATGAAGGCATATGTCAATATGCCGATAGACATGGATGCACTCATTGTTGTGCTACGTGCTGAAGTGGGATTTTTTGGAGATGATGATGGCATTACGTTCGTCCCTCTGGGTCGGAAGTTTTGTACACTATTGCAGCCGAAGGTACCCTTGATGAGTAGTTTTTGGGAGCCTGGGCATTATGCCCAGATGCTGCAGACAGTGATGAACCTTATGTGCAAACACAGATGTGACACACAGCTGAACTCTTGAGTGAGATTATTTTGTGTGGTAGTTTGTTCAATAATTACAATTACAATTTGCTAATCTAGTTTCTTCGTGGCCCTGAAGCTAGTAGCTACTACAGAGATGTTATTGTTACGGTACATAATTTATTTCATCAGACAATATAATTTTATAATTATAATTTGTTTAAGTTCTTTACATTCTACACCAAGGTTATTTTTATTCTTTACATTTGATCTGAACAATTGAATTCCACAATTGCATGAAAGATACATAATGTATCTAAGAAAATTTACTCAGACTTACGATGCAGCTTCCATCAAACTCAATTTATTTGGTCACCTTTCCTTACAGTTCAGACTAACTTTTTACAACACATGCCGTGTATTACATGCCACTATAATTGTTGTGTTAACTCATTTGATGTATAAAAATTTACACTCGGATAAGATATGCAAATCGTAGGGTTACTGGAAAAAATTTGTTATTAATCAAATAAAATTATTTAGATTTTATCAGCAGCTCTATATAATTTTTAAATTAAGCTTTTGTAAATTTACAGAGCATCCATAATGAACACTTTATTATGTAGATTTTTGTAGACTCTGGAAAATTATTCTCTTCCCACACTTGTATGAAATACTCTTGTTCTAAAAAAATATACGTGCCAACTTTTTGCAGTAGGCCTAAGTCTATGATATGTACTAAGGGTCATTCCATGCCAATTCAACGAGGTCATGTCACCCACCACTTTAGATTTTAATGAAACTTTTTCTATTAATTCCCTTTATTGTTAACAGAAACCCCCTGAAATATTTCAATTGTATCTCTAATAGTTTACATTTTACTGATTTTTTAAATTTGTTGATATCTGCATTTTCAATTTCTCACGAGGGACTCAATGTAAGTCACATGTACTCACATTTTATTTTGTTTCTCCACTATAAATAATAAGATGTCTTTGAAATTATCCACAAATGTCAAGGAAGCTATAAGGATTTCAGAAAAAAATACCCCATTTCTTAAGATATACTACAAATTACAAAAAAAAAAAAAAAATATATATTAAGCATTTGAGTATTGATTTTTTTTATGTGGAAAATAGATGTTTAGAAAATCTTGATTTTCTAAGTGTGGGCAAGATGGAACCCAAAGTTTCTGATGTTCAAAATGATTGTAAAGACATGT
>PNEQ01001487.1:8232-31314 GCA_003012365.1 Medauroidea extradentata | reverse complement strand
CATTTTCAAATTGTAGTTTCCAGAATTGTAGCTCCATGTGTGTGTTTGTGTGTATGAGTCATGCATGGCTGAAGTTAGGTGATGCAATGCAGATGAGTCATGCAAGCCACTCAAGATGTATGGCTGTGCTCTATGACTCATCATGCAGTGATTCACTTGCTGCTGCTACTGCTTGCGCTGCAGAGTTTGGTTATCAGTCGGTCTACTTCTGGTGCTTCTGTAAGTAAGACTGCATGGGCAATCTTTGATCAAGTAAATATTTAAATTTTGTTGTTTAATATTTCTTGTTGCTCGGTGTTGTTTAACAGAAATGAAATGGAAGTTTCAACATGTAGTGTGGGACAGTTAACTGCTAGTAAATGTCATATGTTAACTTTTAATCGTGTGATAGGAATTGAAACTGTTTCGTGTTTAAGTGAAGAAGATATAAAACTTTTGCATTTAAGAACTGAAGTTAAGCCTGAAGAATTGAAAACTATATGTTTACATCACCAAAGTGTATATTTAAAGAAATTTGAATCCCTCCAGAAAAACTGTTGCGATCCTTTGATTTACCACAAACGACCAGTAAGAAAAAACCTACGTCCTGTAACATTACAGCAGTGCAACATTTTGTTAGAAAAAGGGATTAAGTTGAAGCCAGGTGAAAAATTGTGTTGTAGATGTAGGCAAATTGAAAATGCAGATATCATCAAATTTCAAAAATCTGTAAAATGTAAACTATTAGAGATACAATTGAAATATTTCAGGGGGTTTCTGTTAACAATAAAGGGAATGAATAGAAAAAGTTTCATTAAAATTCGAGGTGGTGTGTGTCAAAATCCTACTTTTTTTTATTCTTTGTACTTTTTTGGGTATACAAATGCAGTTATTGGAATTTTGTGCTTCAGGTCTGCCATGTTGTTCTTGGTCTACGACCAGTTTCTCGTGATGAGGAAAGCTTTATTGTGAAGGGCTGGTTGGCTAGAGAAGAACGGAGAGGTTACCTTGTTGGCCAATTTTGGTACCTCATTTCTATGGACTGGTGGAAAATTTGGCTGCAGTATATTTCCTACATGGTAAAGTAATTTGTGTTTTAAATTTAATTTTCTTCTTTATTTCAATGCTATTCTGTGAAACATGAAAGGCTACATAGTAGATTTTTTGTTTTTATATAGTTTTTAACAATTACATGCTTACTCATTAGAGGCAGTGGTTGGTGCAGCAGCTAGAGCACTCTCCTCCCATATAAGCAAGCTTTGTTTGATTCCCGGCAGAATCAACTTGAATTTTCGCATATGGGAATTTCGCTGAATGATATTATTAGTAGATTGGTTTTCTCTGGGCTCTTCCATTTCACTTTCTCAATCATTGCAGCATTTCTTTAGACCTCGTATCACCCCTTTCTTGCAATCTTGTATATTAATGAGATTTTTAAATGTTTTTTGTGATGGGAGTTTACATTTAATTTTTTTTGGATTGTGGACATACGCCATTGCTCGTGTTTAGCGGATCAAACCTGTGTTGAATGACAAAGTACAAAAACGAACAAGAAAAAAAAAAAACAAATATAAATTGCACACAAAAATATAAAAAAAGCAATTGCAGAGGAATTGTGTAATTTTTTATAATAAAAGTTTTATTAGACAACAAAGAATTCTATAAATGGAATTCAGTCGAATACCAACATTAGCCTGGATGGCTGTATAAGCCCCATTTTTCTAGCGAACTTCATTCACATCTTGGTGTTCTGACTAGCTGTGTCTCAGCCTGAAGACGGGGATAGATCACAATCCCCGAGACTTTACAGTTTTTCGTTGGTTTTAACTTGTGTTGTGCTGTCTGTTGTCTTGTGTTTGTTGTCCACTGTTCACTGTTTTTCGTCTATTTCCATCGAGTTTCATATTGGGAATCTGGTTCTATATTTGTGTCTGTCTTTTGTGTATGTCTTTTGTGTCTGGGTGTTGTGTCGATATTCGACTGAATTCCACTTCTAGAATTCTTTGTTGTCTAGGGTTTTGGCGCAACTATAGTGCTGTCTGTAGACTGGAGGCACTGGTAACAATATTGTCCACGTAAGTATCCTTCAGCAACAACCTTGTGGTTGATGGAAAGTCATCCTTCTCATCATCTGCCAGTTGCTGCAGGGTACGTAGAGAAAGTTAATGAGCTGAGCTCACGCTATAGGTGATGGTGTTCAACTGATAGGTCTGAACCAGCAGGTGCTGACCTTCCCTCCACAGGATACACTGATAGTTCCATCGGTTGGGGTGTACCAGAATCTGGCGGTACATCTGCTTGATGTCAGCTGTGAAGACAATATTAGGCACTCAAAAATTCAACAACACACTCAAAATATTGCACTGTGATTTAGGACCACTCAAGAAACAATCATTTAGTGAGTAACCAGAGCTGGCCTTACTTGAGGCATCAAATACTACTCAAAGCTTTGTGATACTGCTATTAAGGTTTTGTACACAATGATGTGTTATGAAATAAAATTTATTAGACACAATTTCACCTTGTGCAATTCTACTCATATGCCCAGCTGCCAAGTAATCTTGCATGAAGGTCAGGTATTGTGTTCTTACCTCAGGTTGGCGTTTAAATTGGCGTTCCAAAATGTGAACACGACGCAATGCCACACTCTTGAATTCACCCAAGTTTGGTTCCTCAGATTTGAAGAGCAATGAGAAAACATACTGTCCCATCTCATATCGAGTATGAGTTTCAACAAAAATTTTCTCACAATTGCTTTCTTCAGGTGTATAGGTTAGTTTAGCATCTGGCAATTCTTCCAGCTTCCATAAGCGTTCAGCGTCAGTCCCCAACATCCGGTCTGCTGCATCTGATGCAACAAAGAGTGTTGAGACTTAATTTGGTGGCTATGTCGGGAGTAGTTCAGTGTCTAATTTATCCATCAAAATCCATCTAATGGACTTGGAGTGCCTTGTGGCCATCGATTCTTGCTCCAGTTACAGTATATGTGAACAATTCTGCACCCACAAGCATGTTGATATGACTGGGTGTTGTGTAATTTGGGTCTGCCAGTTTCAAGTTACTCAGATGCTTCCAGTTCTCTGGCTGCAAGGGCGTTGAAGAATGAATCCTGTCAACTGTGCGAGAGCCGATATGTCTGCAGCAAATTGTTACCCATCTTGTCCACAAGGTTTCATTGCACACAAAATTACTCCACTAGCCACAGTGAGAGGGGCTTGCGAAAGACCTTGAAGTGACGTTGCTATTCATCTATGAGGGAGACCCAGGCGTGACAGTGCTGCCAGAGTCAAGCAAGACCCTAACTTGCTGAATTGTGCCCCAAGCATCTCTGACTTCCTCATCTGCAGTGGATAACGTAACTGTAGTACAATTAATCCTTCAAGAACAGGATGAAAGTACATTTGCAACTGAGGATGTTGTATTGGTCTTATCAGATGTATCTATTGGTTTTGTGGGCCCTTGTGGTTGTGGGGGATCAAAACATTCCTGAGCAGTACTTTAAAGGTGAACCAGTGAATGATGGTGAGATGAGTAATGTTGACATGATTTAGATGAGGAACAATTTTTCATCATACAGGAGGGTTGTAAACAGTTAATGCAGAGTTCATGTCCCTTGACCCAAGAAAACCTTTCCTTTGGACTTTTCCCTTGCAAATGCACTGCACTGGTAAAGTGGATGTTTCCCTTGGCATACAGAACACACTGAGGAAGAAGTGACAAAGTAGGTGCCTGAGGTTTTACGCCACTGATCTTGAACCTTACGACTTAGAGTCAACTTGCTTTGGTGGGATGCGAGATGAGATTTTTCCACTCACTGGCAGTGACAGCTTCTCCTGACTTACACTTTTGCTTAAAAAATGTCAAGAAGTCTTGAAGCGTAGGAGTCTCCAGATCGTGAACTTGTAGCTCTCACAGTTTTCTAAGCTCTCCTTTTACTAGTTTCTCGACAAGATGTAGGAGGGGAGGTCCCATTGGTCCACTGGCAAATTGAGTGCCTTAAGGGCAGCCACATTTTCGGTAACTATCAACAGAAGGCCACGCATTGATGCAGTGGCATTTGAACTGGCAACAGGGACTTGCAGGATGGCATGAATGTGATAAGACATGATCAGTCTTTTATTTTCGTACTGTTTAACTAATACATAACAGCCCATGCAACCTCAAAGTTTTCCCCTGCCAGCAGCAGTGTGGCCAGCTCCCCATCCAAGGCTATCTTTAAATATAACAGTTCGACCTTGGAGAGGTCCTGGTTACAATAAGTGTCTCGAAAAAATTTGAAAAGTTGACACAGTCAGTTAAATTTCCGGTAAATTGAGGAAGATTAATTTTTGGTAATGTCCCTCGTGGTGATGAAGACCCCTGGGAGCACTGACCTGACTTGGAGTTGGAGAAGGCTGCTTATAAAGTTGCCATTATTGAATAATACTGGTCGTATAACTCGTCAAGCCTTTTGGTGTGTTTTGCTTGGTTAAAATCTGCCTTGCCCATGGGTTTGCATAAAAGTGTCAAATGGTCAGTCTCGAAACTGGTTCTCAGGTCTGGTAGGTCACGACAGGTGGAGATAAACAATCTACGTTGTGAGTTGTCATTGTCGTCATCTGCCTTATCTGCAAGGGCAGATGCTCGTTTCAGCCTATTTTCTATGCGCTCCAGTTGGCTGGCTAGAACATCAATATTATCTGATGACATTGTGTAGTGACACACACAAACGTAAACAAAGCCAGAAGTCTACAGTCAAGTAATTCATTCTACGCAACTATAGCGCGTGATGCCTCGAACCCGATAGCAGTCGATTAGTTGATCTCACTGTGGCAACGATTGATATATAGACTCATTTCAAGACATGTCAACAACCTAGCATGACGCCATGTATTCATCATAACCAAAACAAAGACAGGAAACATGAAAACCACATCTATACTAACGCACGGATACTCATAATATGACAGGAGGTCACATACTCTCAGGTGTCCTTCCCTTAATATCTTGGCTCGGATTTGCATCCGACAGACCATACATGAGGCAGCGACACAGAGACAAGTAAAGCACAAATAACCGACACATGACTTGCTGGTTCACGTCCGGCCCGAGGGACCAAATGTCTGGGCTCATCACTATTGTAGACAGTTTACAACAAAAACCATTTGTAATACGGCGAGGGGGAGCTCGGCATGACTTAACCACGACAACTTCATTCAAACAACTGCCGCAAAATACCGCCTGAGCGAGCGCCACCACTACATTTTGGCGGAAGGCGGCAAATTCAAATACCAGGCCATTGATGTTGCCTGAACAAATAATAAAATTTATTATAATTATTATTATTTTTGTTATTAATATTAAATTGATGTTATATTGTTTTTACCCATGTTATTTGAATATTTAAAACCATTTTTCTATTTTTATACTGTATAGATTTATTTTATTGTAGTGGAATGGCCAATAGTTTTGACGTGTGCCTAGCACACCCTCTGCGTAGTTTGCCTGCTGCACTGTGCTCATTTAGCATAGCCTACACTCAATGCATGTTTCATACCAAACATAATGCGTTGAAAATATTTTTCCGAAGGTGACACAGCCATGAGGTGCTCCCCTGCCCCGAAAGTAAGGAAAGTGATTTCACAAATGCCTCACCCTTCTGTTCTAGCATTACCCTCCTACCACAACTACATTAACTGGGACAGGAAATCCCCTCATAAGTTGGGCTCTAGAGTTACTTCGCAAATAGATAAACATCCATTATGTTTCATTCTGTACACTTTTATTCAGACCACTAAAAGTCAACACCTTGAATTCTGATTTACAGTAACTTTGAACACACTTAACGTGCTACCAATTCAGTTACGTTAGCCACGAGAGAACTAGTTTGGTGGAGCAGTTTACGACATGATCCAACTCAGCTGTCGACATTCAGCTGACATTTAAAACTTTCTACAAATACTTTTTAATATGCCAAACATGGTCCAATAGACAGAACAGCCTATAAAGATGGCGCATGCCTCGACGGTCGCTAAGCCAGGGCTCTCTGCCCTACATGTCGAACTCGTCCCATTTTAACCGTTAAGTAAGTGGGATGCCTCGCTGCTAATGTCATTAGGAGACAGGCTTCATTGAAGTCGGAATCGAGGGCTATGTTCCCTTCAGCTAAGACAGCCTCCCATAAGCTGCATCCAGAGGGCATAATTACAACCTCTGGCCCAGCACCTTCAATTCGCCCAGCAAACTGCCTTGACTCATTAAATCTTCTTTCCGGTAGTAATCGCTGAAGTCAGTCACCTCCTACTAAACAACTAGAGTTATCTTCACGTCGGGCCGTGTGTGCATACAGTTTAGCATGGTAGTCCCAGCCCCGTCGCGACCATGTTCTCTGTCTGCCACGCTCGCTACCTTCCGATGACCTCTTGCAGGCCGGACTACTCAGTGATTTCCACTCTCCTGCCCCCTCTACACACCAGCACCACTGGCCCACCACACCAACACTCCATGGTGGCATATTACACAACTCGCCCAACAAATTATTGTTAAACTATAAAAGGGATACATATGAAAATACAAACTTCTGATTACATTCCAACATAAATATACTACAAATCAGAATATACATATTCAAGTGGTTCCTGAACCAATATCACATCTAAGAATGGCAGTCACCCATCCAAGTGCTAACCGTGCTTGAAGCTGCTTTACTTCAGCAATTGGATGACCACCATAGTATTAAGGTGTTGTACAGGCTGATGACATAGAACCTGTTTTCAATCAGCACTGTAGTGGTAGCTGTTTTCGTATCTGTTGTATGTGTCATTTAACTAAACAAAACACTTTTAACAAAATTTTTTTCTTTTGTATTAATATTTTTCCTTATAATTTTATGTGGATTTATTTGTAATGAGTTTTAAATTTCTTGGAAGTAGTCCATTCAGTGAGGACCACAGTGGCCTGAAGCAGTCTACTGTACAGAACTAACTGATATAGAGTATAGAAGCTGTTCTCCACCAAGAAACCTCTACTGAACACACTTAACAAGGTACTATTAATGTTGGCCTGGGATGGGAACATCAATATTGTACCCGCAATGTATATGCAGGTATTGCCTTGAAATAATTCATTGTACACTCTGGTACCCATAGATGGCGGGAATAGTAAGTTCAGGCATGTGGTTCTGGTGTCCTTTTATAGGGACTGTTGACTTGGGATCAAAAGAGTCCTCTTGTACACATGATATACAAATCTGCTGAAAGTTTTGTGTGCCCTATAGTGCCCTGCTGGGTACAATAACTTGTATCAAGACAATGTAACAGCCCACCAATCTTGAAATGTGAATGTGTGATTTGAAGACGTTTAGATTACTTGCTTCCTCAAGGCCACCCAATCTCAGTTCGGTTGACACATCTTGAGTGTCAGGAAAAGGGATGAGCTTGCCATGATTCCTGCTTCGAACAATCTCTGTATGTTATGGAGGGGTGTGTAGATGTCATTGCTCAGTATGGTCCCTAATCCTTTCAGTATTACAGCTTGTGGAATTCATTCCGTGTTGCATCATTATCATCATCAGAGTGAAGGTGTTGCTGAATGCTATTAGGCATTACTTGTTCCAGGTCTTATTTTAGATTAGGTATTTATTTAATTAGGGTTATACTAAAAAGTGGTATAGTAGCAATATCAATTTTAGGAATAAATAGAGGAAACTTAAATAAAGTGGGATAAGTGTTAGAGAGTCAGAAATTAAAATGAAAATATATTGAAATGTTCTGTAAGATATAAGTTCACAACAGAAAATCTTGCAATTAGAATGTAGAATTTTCCAGTAGATTAGAGAGTTTCGTTATACTATTTATCCAATCTACTTTATTTCCCCTAGAAACTTTCAGATAACTGTAATTTTTTTATTTGTACAATTAAATGATGTGGTTTTTAAAATATTTTTTTAGCAATAATATTTGGACAGTCAGTAAAATGGGAGTTTATAAATGACATTTACAGTTATTGGTTTCATTTATTATATATTGTAAACTCAGAAGCACCTTGTTTTCTTGAAATAAGTCTTGTCAAAGAATTTAAATTTTATGGTAGTAAGTTTGTTCTGTAATGGCCTTCAGTGATTGGTTACTGTAATATCTTTGGCCATGTTTTAAGTTTTCTTCCATATATATTTATAAAGTGGCAACTGGTGTAGTGTGACAACGGACAAACGAACTTTGGCCAGTAGCGCTCTGCACGTCTATAATGTTCCACTTCCCCGCCATGGCTGTTTAAACCTGTGGTAACCTTTGATAGTAGTGCTTGCACATCAGTAGACTTCCCCTACCTTGCCACGGCTGGAGGGTTAATGGGGTGTCATCGCATTCAAAACTCTATTACACGAACAGACAGCAACATATAATGGTGTGCCTGTGCGCATCATATCTCAGTCTCTAATTTTGTGATGTTACTCATTTTGTATCTTTCCTGAATGGCCCATTTAAGTGTATACAAATACGTCCTTCTTTACACTTATACAGGGATCTCTACATTTCTTACGTCTGTAAAACTAACAATAGTGTATTTACATCTGAAAAACTTTTAATAGTTGTTAAATATGTGGCTATGTCGATTCAACATAGATGATGAATTTGGTTTGTTTGGCTGTACTCGGTAAAGGGTCATTCCATGGTGACTAATGTAACGAAAAAATTAACACACTAAAATGTTAGCTAGTTCACTAAGTTCTAATCAAAAATATAAAGAAATTGTTACGTTAAACAAATTATTGGACATGTTACTTTGTTTCACATCAGTAACTTTTGAAAATATGATCAAATACAATTTTTGTGTAACTATTAATTAAAAACGTGACTAACGTAAAATTTTTTACCATGCAGAAGAGAACAAAAAAGCAATGTAAGAGAAACAACGGTGCCTGATGTACATAAGACGTGAAAATTTTTGTGCAGTTACCTTAGTAATTAAATCTCTTATCATAAAAATTACAAATCCAAGAAACTCACTTTCTTATACTTAATAAATATTTGTTACTCATAGGTGATGTGACTAACGTAACGTGAAAGCTGTACCTTAATATAAAAGTTTTTCTAACTAAATATGTAGTTTAAATCAAATATCTTCATCAAAAGTAAAACATCCTCTGCTATTGACCTTGGTTGGAGGACAAATTCTCTTTATAATGTTTGCCTCTTTATAAAAATATGGTCTTTCTGCTGACTCCATTTCAAGTATGACCCACTTTTAACCATTACAAACAGACACTTGTACTTCTTTTTGGATGATGTCAATCATTGTTACTTCCCCTGGATATCTCTTGTCATATGACACAACACACCAGTCACCCACTTTTAAAGTTCCCATGAGATTGCTAGTACTGGAAGTCTTGCTGCTTAGAAAGTACATATCAGATTTTTCCTTCACAAGTGATATAATCCCACTGATTGATCTTTGGTCTCCAGTGTTGTGATTCAATGATATCTTCATATGCCCCTCTACCTTAACACAGAAAGTTTGTTGAATGGAATTGACAGGTGCAATATTTGATAATTCAAATTCCATATTTTTCATAGCAATATCTTCCTCTGACACATAAAGACAACATGTCTTCAGTTTCGCTGTCCTCACCACCTTATGAAAGTCTGTAGCATTGTTTACAATTAAACCACTTGTACCTTGCAGTGTTTCAAGACTGCACAGATCCCATCATGAGGGCCTTTTCCATAGTGAGATTCTGAAAAATTCCATGGGACATATTGAGAAAATGAGGCTAGTATTGCCATGCTGTACCTGTTCTTGAAATGAGCTGCTGATCCATCACTCCAAATAATGATATTATTTATAGGCTGTACATTTGTCTCGAAGTCTGATATTATTGCATCATTGAAGATTTTAACCTCTCTCGACGAAAGTCTGCTGCAGTTTGACACTACTCCGTATGATTGAGTGTGCAACTTTCCTTCACAAGATTCTCTGTAATATATCACTGAATGTATATAGTGTGACAGTAGAATCATGATCATTCATCCAGTGAGCTGCCATGACTTCTTTTTGATGTTTAATTGCAAAATTTTCTGCAAAGTCTATTTGCATAATAATATCATCAGGTTGAAGACTGTTTTTATGATTTTGCGGTTCCTTCCCCTGACGAAAAATGTTGTAGCTAATTTTCATCATCTTCCGAAGCTGTAAACCTAGTTGACTTCCAACAGTTGGCAAATCCCACTCTTCATGTTGCAACTTTCCACCATTCCCTTAATTTACCAAAACATGTGTCCTTTCATTGCCTGTCGAATCACATTGTTTGAAGAAAATGTCGTCCAAAATATTATCTAACCAATTCTTATAAAAATCACATGAACCCAGCATACAGTCAGCAATTTGTGTATCGCATACCAAATGTTGAAGATAGCTAAGTGCAGATGACATTTCTATGGTTTCATGACTGGAAATTTTCAAAATTACATTTAGATTCTCACAACATGGGCAGCAGCATACCTCATAGCTACGGGTTCCATAAAATTGAACTTCTTTTGGATGCAAACTACAAAATGCTGACAACACTATCTTCACATTGTCTCCATTTTCTTCTTTGATGAGTTCATGCACCTTCTTTAAGGCAGGACATCTGGGACAAAGTGCAAAGACTGTCGCAGAGGCACTGTCAAGAGAGTTGTATGGGAGTAAGGGGAAGTGAAAAACATGTTGTCGGAGCTACACCCACTACATACTGTCCTGAGCGGGCGGAGGAAGGGACAGTAGTTTACACTACCCCCACAAACCGGTCTTCGCAACAGAGAGGAACGAGGGGATGATCTCTGTCTACCCACGCTCCCGGCCATTTACACTATTCTGCAGGTCAAAATACGCGCAACCCTCTGGCGCGGAAAGCCTGTGCAAGGTCAGAGTGGGGTAGCGAATGACAGACAATAGCCTTTCCACTGTGCGTGTATCCGAGCCCTGGCCTGGCAGATAGAGCGGCGCAGGCGAGGTGTCCTAGTCAGTTTCCAACATGGATTTATAACCATAAGGTTACATGTAAGACAAAACATTAATATAAACCAAAATCAGGCATGGTGATTTATTTTTAGCATAAATATCGAGAATTATTTGATGTTCAACGCTATACTATACTTCTTAAGTTTCTAAAGTTAATTAAGGATTTGTCAGCATACTTTGATGCATATGATACTTATTTATAGTTGAATTGAGTGCAGTACCAGTATGTCCAATGTACATGAAAATACAATAATGAAATGGTCATTTCATTTTTAACACTGTAGCTATCACTCAGCGAGCATTAAATGTATAAATTCGTCCAGCATGAACAAACCATCATTTACACCTTGGGAAAGTAAATATTAACGTAAATAACAGCAGCTTAACACACGGGAACGTAATTTTTTCCACAGTTTAAAGTATGTGTAACTAAACAGTATTTCATATTTGATGAAATTTTTACAAAGTAATTTTTTATGTGGTACTTAACAACACATGCGAATCCACGAGATGATTTATTTCATCGAGTTTTTTGGGAAACAATAAGCACTACCCGATTTACTACATTTTGAAAAGGATCACGAAATAACTAACCAATGTGTTTCTCAATAAGAAGCCTTAAATTCAGCAAATTGCAGAAAAAAAAAACAGTTAAATTTAATTGGGAACTGACCTGACATTGACTTCAACCGCATATTTTCTTTTAAAAAAAGTCAATGCAATTTCTTTTTTTTTTTGTAGTAATACTATTGGCACGAATTTGTGTTAGACCTGTTTAAATGCCCTTTTTTCATCTGTGTATTGAACATGTTTTAAGAATCGATAGTAATTAAAGTTCTTAAAAACACTGCATTATAAAACTACATTAATTAAGAAATTCCTTCTTTTCTTTCCAACACAGTTATGAGGACTTAAACATTAAACATTGTGCGTAAAATAAAGTCACGTCTACTATTTCTTTGAAATATGGCAGTTTTATTATGCTGTAGATGTAGGTGAAGTAAGATGAGGATGAAGCAGCAACGGAATATATTGGGAGTATCCCAAAATAAAGTAAAAAGTAACCAACAGTGTCATAGCTGTCTGTGGCAGTGTTCAACGACGTTTCTCACACCAGGAGAGTTGCAATATCAACTAGTTTGAAATTAATATGAAAAATACATAAATTTTAAATTCTGATAGCTCTTGCATTTAATTTGATAAACTATCGTTCTCTTTATATTTTTACTGCAGTATTATTGAAATTTATTTTTATATGTGTATCACAAAAATATAAAATGTACAATAGAAAATCTCTAACATTTTGTGGAAGTGTTAGTCTGTCATACAAAAGAAAATGTGTGTTAATTGGTTACTGTTTTCAAATAGTTTTTGTTATAATCGAAATGTTAAAAAACTTAATTTTAAGTGGTACTCATAAATTCAATAAAACATTTTGCTTGAGTGTTAAAACATATACCCAAATATGGACTACAGACGAAATATAAATTACTAATTAGAAATAGTTTCACACAACATAGCACAAATGCTTTATCATTGCTTGGTTAAAATAAAATGTGTACCACCCTAAAAAATTCACCCCCGCATATAATCGATATTACAAATATCATCACCATATAGCCATTTTAAAAAAACGAATATGTCTGTTTACTCATTAATTGTTTACTTTGGCATCTACGAGACTAAATCTTCTGCGAAAATGTTTACAGTGTAATAGCTGGTCGATTATATAATCAAACTGTCTTCATATAAAATTTTTAAAATACAATTTCACATATACAGCAAGTTTTTGATAGCCTAGCAATTCACAGCTGGTGAGAGGTGACATGAGGTGAGTAAGGAGCAGGGAGATCCCGAGAAAACCCGCCGACCAGTGGCATCATCCGGCACGATTCCCACATGCAGAAATCCGGGGATCGATCCCGTCAAGGAATTGAACCCGGATTGCCTTGGTGGAGGTAAATGGTCAGACGATTCAGCTACCGTAGCCCCAGCACATGAAAGAATTGACAGTTATTTTTACTGAGCACAATTTTTCCATCCAGGCACTTAAATGATTATATTTTTCCGTGAGTTTTTGCATTTTCCAGATGTAAGTCTGCTGAATGAAATGGGCATTTTACGTCTGCTATTCTACACGGAATAGCTTCCAAAAATTAAAATTTTTCATCGGCAAAGAGACCACATGGACTAATAATTACTCTGAAAATCTTCATATGCTGCTTTCTCGTTTTTGTCGTCCGTATTTGATAGTTTCATTTTGTAGAGCTTTCCCATACAAAATAATTGTCACTAGAGAGTCGCATTCTGTTGTTTAGCTGTGATTGCAAATTGACCCAAAATGTGAAGCGGTGAATAGTTTTCTGTGTTCTTGCAACCACACGCCACTCTCACTTTGACGTACTGGGCACTGTTTCTAAAGTTCTTCTTTGTTCTTCACTTCTTAAAGAACCAAGAAATATTGAGCTTTCTCATACTCTTCAGTGTCCATGTCTTATCGTACATTTGGCCCTTGAAACTTATCCTTGCCACAGAAACCTTAAAACAACTTCTTTAAGTATTTATTCTGTAATTTTCTTGACAGTGTCTTTAGATCTGTACTGTGTTACCTTTTCAGATGATATTACAGAAATATCAAGGTCGTCCGTCATGCTATTGTTTTTTGATAGTGTAGTGTACTGTTCCTGCACTACTGCAGCAGCATTTTTGTTTCCAGGTGGATGTACTGTATAGTTCAGCATAATTATTGTCAGTGCAATATATATTATTATCTTTTGTATTTCACACGTTTCCATTTCAAGTCTTGAGATAGTATGTGTGGAATTTCATTTTGCAAAATAAAACTGTATTTTACAGCATGTATTATTTTAATTGCAACCAAGGTTTTGGTGTTTTTATTATTTTTGTGAACATCATAAGCATTGCAATAAATAAAAAAAAAACAAGAACTCATCGTTGAGCACCTTGAAATGTATTGTTAACATAATGTGATCATTTTTCGTAATAGCAGTTCAATCAGAATTCAAATGCAACACGAGCACCTTACTTGCACACAGAGATTTATAACATTTCTGCCTACTAAACCACAGACATATTAATGGGGCTGTAATTCCCAAATGTGAAAATTATCGTAACCTTGGAATTGTTTTCGATCAAAATCTCTCTTAGAACAAACATTTCACCTCTCTCCTTCAAACCAGCTACTACAAACTTCAGCACCTTAATAAATTTAAATGAATTCTTACGCCTTCTCTGAAACTCTAGCTTTGTGATAGTATTGTTTTATCCTCCTTTAACTACTGCACTGGCATTTTCTGTAGCATAGACAATTCTTTGCAATAAAGAGTCCAAAGACTTCAGAATGCACGATTAAGTTAATTTGTAATCTAAAACAAAGGGACCATGTCACAGAACCATTAATTAAAACCGATTGGCTGTAAATGGAAAACAGACGACAATTTAACTTTACCAAAAAACTCAAATCAATTCTCCACAAAAACACTCTAAAATTATTAACATCTAAACTACTACAGCTAAACTCTGTCCATTTGTACGGCAGCCATAAAATGAACTCCCAAATACCACATCACAACAGTACAGCATTTAAGCGATCATTCAGTTACATGGCCAGTCTTGTCTGGAACGAGTTACCCAAAAAAAAAAAAAACACTATATCATTAAGTATATTTAAGAAAAAGTACAAAGATCTAGCTCCCACTGACAGGCCAAAACCAATCCGAAAAATTAAAAAGGAATAAAACAATTATACAAAAATTACAGGAGACTAATACAGCATATGTAAAATTTCTTGCTATTTGTAAACTCTTCAATTTTTTTTTGAAGCAGACTTAGTTTAATTTTCTTTATTAATAACTTCTGTAATTTAGCACGTAAGTTTTTTTATGTATCTTATTGCTTGTTCTTATCGTTGTGTTTTTTATGACTGAACATAGTCTGTAATATGCACGACAAATTGTAAAATGGCTGTGGTACTGAATTTCACTCGTGATAAAATAAATAAGTAAACATGCAGTATTCATGAAATGTTATTTTATTCTGAATAGAATAATTGATGGGAGGCATTAAGTAGCATGTTTATTAATTGCGTGACAATATTGTATAGAATATAATGTTGTCAAAATCATGATGAAGGAAATATCGTGTCTCATTTGTGCCTCTGCATAGTTTTTATTAATAATTTTGTATTTATGACGACCAATATGACTCGTCATAACAGTACAAACTTTGCTGCTGGCGTGATTTCTTTATTTTCCATGAGCTGCTACAAGTATAACTAACAAGGGCAAGGTTGCCTACCAAAGGATATTGGTATCACTACATACAGAATACCAACCACTTGGAGTTCGAATGAAATTGTGAAAGACTAATTGGATTGATTACCTTGACTCAGTGTTACAATTTATATCGCATCGGAAAAAAAACCATAGTATTGTTGTTGGCAAACAGTGATCCAACTTTTATTGTAATATAACCATCTTGCCCTCGGGACACAGTTGCTCAGTTGGTTGCTTAGAAGATTCAGTTAACCAGACTGAAAGATTCTGAGACGATTGAGGAAAATACACAATTTGCGTAAGATATGAAATTAGTTTTAGAGCAGGGAAAGATGTTTTCAGCTATTTTAGTTGCTGTTTGCAGAAACTTCAGTTACATATGTTGTAGGCCTAGTTATTAATTACTCTTGCCTCTTTGGAAAATGTGAAAATTATCAGCAAAGTTGTAAAATGGTGTTTTTATTTGTTTTTTAACAGTCAGTGGCAACATTAAAAAAACTATAAGATAGAATAAATGTGTTCATCACATGTTTCAAAATGCCATAGTAAGCTTTGTCTGCACATAGTTTGTAGATTGCTTGCGTATATTGTGTTGCAAAATTTGCCAGCCACAAACACTTCACACTTCATGAAAATGGGGTTACTACTATTCTAAGGATAGAAGCATAGGTGAATTATCATTAATATATGTCTATTACTATACTTCTGCCTAACTAGGTATATTCTGACTGCAAGATAAAAACTGAAAACCATGACATAAGCTAGGATGATTGACGAAACACTTGGATCATGGTTCCCTTTGGGCGATTCCGAGGGATGGGAAGAACGCGAACTTAACTTATTTACCAATTTAGTCAGGTGCTGCTTCGTGGCTCGACCCAAGGAGGGGAAAGCGCCCGCCGGTTGTGGGGAGAGCATCTTTTCTGTGCGCTCTCTCACGGCAAAGCTTGGAACTAAATAACAAATTTTCCCTGATTGTTTGCATGTAAACGGTTCCGTAAACACATACAAACAAATATATATTTGTAGAAGTAATACAAAACTCAATAGAGATACTAATAGAAAAATATAATTGTCTCAAATTGAAAAATTTATGAATTTGAGATTTCTTTAAAATATGTTTTAAAAGCACTGCATTGAAAATTAATTAGTTTCTTTATTTACAACAGCATTGTCGTTGGCACAAAAAAGTTTGGTTTCGGTCAGACGTCTCAGCTTTGAGCTATCAGTCATGAAAGTAGTATGATTTTTCCATGTAAAATATGTAGTGATATACCACCTTTATGTAAAGAGAAGAAGATGCTTTGGGACATTAAGTCTGGTATTTGTATATGTATCAGAAATAATTATTACATCCTTTCGGCCAGCATACTGACGTGAAATGTTGTCAATCATGTACAACTTTTCAACTACTGTTTTCGATTCTGCACTTAACACAATTTTGTGTGTTGGTTCTGCAGATTTTGTAATCACTTTTATTTCTGTACATAATTCTTGCACAACTTTTTCCTTCTTTCTTGGAATCTTTGGAAGAGCATCTTTAGCTCGTTTTACTGCACGCTATAGAGAGCGTGAAACTCTTATATGGGGACATTGTGGGAGTTAGTACATTATTACCTTCAGATACTGTCTTTCTTCTTGCTCTCATATCATGCATACGCAACCTTGCTGCTTCCATTTGCCTTTTCTGTATTTTCTTGTCACTCTTTCGCTTTGCTCTTAATGCAAGCATTCCTGTTTTGGCTTTCTCACATTCAAACATTTTCTTCACTTTGTCTTGCCCGACCCCTTTGCTTTCTTTCCTTAGCACTTACAGGTGCCATGTTTACAATAACCTATGTTTATCTTTGCAGACATTCACACACTCTCGTTACAGTATTCTGCACATAGACTAGTTAATTCTTTGTCATTTGTTAGCAACTGTAATTAAGTTAGTATCTGCAGTTCAGCTTTTGTTTTAATTATGACACTTCAGATGTAAAAAGCATGAAGATTTCTATCTTTATAAGATCAGATGTAAATAGCATTAAGACTTCCATCTTGAATAAGACATTTTTGCCAAATACAGGAATATTAATAATATAAACATTACAACAATGTAATATATAAATATTATTTATAAAGATTTTACAACCTCAACAAAGATGTGTTCATAAACTTTTAAGTGCATAATTGCTGTAACGATGTCACTGTTAACCAATGGAAATTTTTTTTTGCAAATATGCATTCATCACCTATAATTGTATACTATTAAAATGAATAATTAAAAGTAAATGTCTTGTCCAGAAGTGAGAGTGGAGACTAGCAAGTTTTTCACTGCCAGTATTGTTAGTCGTAATTATGGGTTATGTTTGTCATACTGATGAGTTACATTTGCCACAATGTTGTGTAACGTTAGTCAGAATGTGTTATGTTAATCACTCATGTAATCTGATTTTCCAAGTAGTTTTTCAAAATGTTGCACATGAACAAATTTATAGGTTATGTTAATCTTGTGTAACTTTTGTCTATGCATTTTGCTGATTTTTTGAACAATTAGTTCGGGAAATTTAAAAAAAAATTATGTATTTTGTGACTAACGTAACATAGGCTTGTAAGTAGCATTCTGAGTCGAACTAGAAATACTAAAAGTCTTTCTTATATTTTTTTTCTTGCTATACAAAAACAACTGTTTTGGTGAACAATTAATTATTGTTTATTTTTATTCCTTTGCCAACATATTTAAAACATAAAGTATCATCCAATGTATCCATCTCTCACACGTTACACATGCACATTTCTGTTGTGAATAGCATTATGGTTGCTATCATTGATGAACTAGTGTTATCAGATAAAAAAAATTCACACTTTCAGCTCTACCAATATATATTACATAATATTATTGCAAAAACTTACAAAAATTAATCTAGTGTCTCATAGTCACGGAATGACCCAAAAAGCTTCGATATTGTGAGCATAGTTACTTTTATGTAACAGAATGTAAACCAATGCAGTGACTCAGTTTTTCGGTAAATTTGACACCATTTTGCTTTCACCAACCTACGAAAATGTTCATAGTTCATGTCATCATAATAGTCACAGGACTTCTGAATGTATTTTAAAATATGTATGAATTTGGAGCAAAGCCTTCTTCACCACCCTCATGCTCAACAATTAATTGTGTACCTTTCCTTATAGATTCAGTGATGCCAATTTCCGTATCAAAACACGTACTGTCGTCTTGCAAAGCCTTGTTTAACTTTTCGAAAGTTCTGACAGTTTTCTTCATAGTATAAAATTAATGTATTTTTGTACGCACAGCACCTCACATAAAATTGTATACTTCAATTAAGTTCCTGTGTTTTGTTTACAAAATGATAGACTGTTGATTCAGAAACTCCTTTTGCTACACTCATTGCTTCAACAGCATTATAGGTCTACATCAGTTTGGGTGGCTTTTTTATTCCCAGAGATTAGGTTGCTAAATTATGTGCAATTACATGCTGGTCCTTGTACTAAAGTACCCGACTTGACATAGGACTTAATTCCTAAAGTAGAAGCCATCAGAAGAATCGTAATGCCTACTTATCATTTAACATGGACTTATAGGCACCTGCAGGAAGCGATACCTAGCAAGCGGACACAAGGCAAATTCTATGTCTTTCTTTGTGACTGTGTCACATAACCAACCGCTGATACTTGCGGTCTGCGCAGGATATTTTGTTTGCCGTCCCATTATAATATGTTTGTATTTAATTTATACTATAGTCAGTAAATTGAACATAAAAAATGTCTGAACAAGGTAATAGTTTTAGGGCAGCTGTTTGTTGTTGTTTGTTTATAATAAACTATGATAAACCACACATAAAGTCATTTTATTCCATAATTCAATATCAGTATCTTTACAACAACCTCTTGACTCTAAAAAGTCTCTCACTATCCAACACACTGACCCTGTTACCAAACTGCCGGCCTTCTGCCACAAACCGTACACTCACATATCACCTTCCCATTTTACATTTTTAAACAATTTACCTACAGTCAAAGTGCAAAACAATTCGGCAAGTAAAAGGTAATTTTCAGGGTTATCATACTTCATAATTCACATCAATGTTACACTCTAGGTTCAGTGCAGTTAGGTTTTACACTGCATTGTGTGAGGTTGAACACATAACGTATGGTGAACAGTACCATACTATTAATTAGTTTGTACAAGGTAATTTGTTAGGAAATAATATTAAGTTATGTTATGAAATCATAATTAGTTACTTATGACTAAAGCACTTGTTTGTATTAGGGTAATACAAGTTATAAATTTACACTCTAGTTTAATATATAGATTGTAGTAACAATTTACAGTAAATTAAAACACTGTGACTCTTTACTCATGTGTACAGCAATCTAGGCAAACAGGCCTGTGTCTGAAACACATTTACCTGCAATCTGCAAGTTATTAAGAGTAACAAACACAGTGAGATAAGTGCTGGTACTCTGTGCTGAATTTAAGTTTTGCTGCTCGAGTCCTTTAAATTTGAGAGGCTCGGTTTGCAACAATTCATGCTTGGATTGACCAATGACAATGTCATTATATAAAGGACCATCCTAGGAATTCTACCAATGTAATGACTCCGCTTTACTGCATCATTTGTTATGCTTGCGTTTTGTATCATTTCTACAGTACCATGATTTTCTACTGCATCATTCTTTATTCTAGTTTTTTGTATAGTTTCCAAATCACTGTAATCTAACACTGTATTATATTTATTTACTGTTGTTCTGATTATATTCCAGTGCTTGTCACCCTTAGTTCTTTCGACTATGTTCTGTCCCACTTCAAATTCTACCTCCTTCCTACTAACTGCCTTGTTTTACCATGTTTAGTTCTTTTCCTTTGGTTTGTAACCACTCATAAATCCTATCCTGAACTTTTGGCTTAAAAATGAAAGCTCTCCACCAAAGCTGGTAAATCTACACAAACTACTAGACTGTTCAGGTGAGCGGGCTCCTAGGGTTGTGGAATGGGTTTTTAGTTTATTTTCTTAAGTTTTATAAGTTTTTAGGGGGTTCTGAGTTTTTGGGGTTCGGTTAGAGAGACTGCTTTCTCTTCTTCCTCTAATTTTGCCTGGTCTGGTAGGCTGTTTAGCGAGAAGGGTTGCCCCGGTTGACAGCGCTATGTCTTCCTCTTTCCCGCCGGTCCTACTTCTCCACTGGCCATGGAGGGGATGGCCTGGAGGGGGGAGGCTTAGTTCCTTCTGCCGGCGAGTGAAGCGAGCTGCGGACTCGTGATGCGTGTGGAGGGCGGACACTCTTAGGTCAGACGTGGATGAGTACACATCGAGGGCTAGAGAGGTCAGAGTGTGGTCCTATTGCGTGGAGGTGTTCGACGGGGACAAGGAGTCATCACACGCATGCAGGAGTATCGCAAGTCGTGGCCTAAGTGGCCCGCGAAACTTCTGTTTTAAGGACCGCCTGTCTTGCTGTTCTGTGAGTGAGTGGCTCCCCACGATGATAGTGGAGTTCTTTGGTGAGTTTTCCCATTCACTTAAGCTTCAGGCCCGTTCACCTAGCCGCAATTATCGTCCTGATTCCTAACATTGAGAAGGAGTTCATGGCTGGTTGGAGGCTTTTTGGACATTTACTGTTGGATTCCGGCGAAGCATAGTTCGTAGCGCCCTGTTGTCCAAAACATGGAGAAACGTAACAGTTTTCTTAAAATGTCTGAATAAGTGACCCTTTGACACGTCGTTCACACAGCAGTTATTCAGGAGTGTGGTGTGATTGGATTGAATGAGGGAACTAAATGATAAAGCGCACAGAGCTGTAATAAATTTTTAACGAGTGTAATGTTAACGAGACCTGTATTATTTAGTGAAGAGTTGAATGTAAATGATTGTTTAGATTTTGCAATGGCCCGAGTGACGACTGTATTTCCTGGTAATACAGGGCATTATATACAAATTATCGACATCATATTTGTATTTTCTTTGCTCGAGAGGAAACCTTTCATTAACTCGCTATAAGCATTGGTTATTTGAATTGGTGGGGCTTGCCCCGAGTGTTGGAAGCATCATGCTAGTGTCTGTATTCAGTTAAAATGGTAATATAGGCCTTGAGCCTCTGGAGTCATCTCCTTGGAGTTCGGCTCAAAATCACTGCACCACTCTGCTTCCTTCAGGGACAAGTGGGGGTTTGTGGTGCTCTCGAGCAACAAAATGTGAGTTGTGGGTTTGGTATTTTAATTCTGTAAATTGTTTACTGTGTTGGAGACGCAGTGTATATGTACATCGCCAGGCCTGTCTGCGCCGTCTGATTTTTTATATGGCCTTGGGCGGGTGGATCTAGTAATTTATTTGAATGAACGAGGTGTCGGGGTGACAGATGACGAAACCACAGTTGAGCTGTGTCAACGTGCAATTACTTGGTTTTGCAAGGAAAAATAGAGGTGGAAGGATGTTTTGCGGGTAGATAAGGGAAATGGGACAGAAAGTAACAATCGGTGGACGAGGGACTCGATTAAATCTTTACCTTGCGTTGACAGCTGGGAGATAGAGGCCGTTCTGGATTGCTTAATTAGGTTGTCATGAATTACGGATTTAATGAAGGTTCCAGAAAAATGTTTGTTTGTAGGGTTGGTGTTAAAATGTATGGGGCCTTTGGCTCAAGTTTTGGCAGAAGTTATGTCTAATGAGGATAGTTGCATAGTCGAATGTTTTTCACGAGAGGTATTAAGTCGACTTTGTCCGGCGTTAGGTTCCGATGCGTAAAGTGTCACGTATAACGTTTCCAAAGACCTAACCAGAAGTTCATAGCCTTTGTAGAATCTATTATTGATTACAGTATGGCCTTGGGGGAAACGAGAGAGGAACGGGATTTGATAGTCTTAATCATGGAAAATATATCCCCTATGACGAGGGCCGAATGCAACTTATGTGCCTACCCGACGCCTCTGCTGGAGTTAAAAAAGTTAGCTGTGGATATACAGGGCCGCAGAGAAATGCGAAAAGAATGTTATAAGGAATTTGCTATGGAAAAAAAGGGTTCGTGAGGACACTGAAATGACCGACGGGATTGTGTGATGTCTTTAGATTTACGGAAAGTAGATGAAAAGCCGAGATTGATGCAGAAAGAGTTTGCCAGTTGAATAGGTAGGTGTGCAAAGTGCGGTGGTAGAGGACACTGGTTGGCCGAGTGTAAGAAGACGAAACTCAAGGTGGAGGAACATTGGTGTTGTAAGTGTAATAAAACAGGACACCTGAGGATGCAGTGTCTGGGAAACGGGCGAGGGCTGGAGGGGGGTGCGACCTTGAAGCCCATTTAAATCAGACTTCGCGCATTAATAAAAGCTCCCCTGTGAGTAATGTGTTATCGATGAAGTGGGGACGTGGGGGAAAATATTTGAACGAATGGACTTTGTTGGATTCGGGAGCGACAAGGAGCATAATTGGTTGAAATTTGTGTGAGCAGCTGGTAAAGTTGGATGCCTCCTTAAAGGGTAAGGTAACACCTGTCGATGTATCCTATTTTGTTATGGCAGATGGTACAAAATTAAGTAGTGAGGGTAGTGTTAAGTTGCACTGTAAGATTGAGGGATTATTGGGGAATTTTAGTTTCGCAGTGATTAAAGGATTGTGTGTTGAGACCGTGCTGTGTTTGGATTTCTTGAGCTTTGTACAGGCAACAGTGAATTTACGGAGTGGCACTCTTTCGTTTGGTTTTAGTACTCATATTCAGGTAAAATTGGGGTGAAGGAATGGTGTGAGGATACACTCTATCACAGAGGAAGATATCATTAAAGAGCGTGACATGGATAAGATCTTGCGGGATTATGACAATGTCATCACAGACAGAATTG
>PNEQ01001486.1:71674-86705 GCA_003012365.1 Medauroidea extradentata | reverse complement strand
ATATATATATATATATATATATATATATATATATATATATATATATATATATATATATATAACAAATATTTATGGGAAAAAATTTCATAATTACGTTAGTACTTTTATGTTTGTTAACATATATAATTTATTTATATTTGTACCATATTATATATATATATATATATATATATATATATATATATATACACACACACACACACACACATTGTGACTAAAGCATGCTTCTATGTATTTTTTTAACATTATTTATTTTTAATTGTTGAGTTATTTAAATTTCTAATTTCAAATTTGAGATTTAAAAAAGAAATAATCATAGTAAACCTTGTAACCTATAAAATCACAATTAATTGTTGGTTACTTCAGTTCGGTAAGTTAGTTGGCTTTAGTGTCGTACTTAAAACCACGACATTCAAATTTTCACTTTGACAAGCCATTGTGCAAAATCATAGATAAGAAAATTCACAAGCACTAAATTTAGTCACAATGTGTCTTTTAAAAAAACCCGGTACAAACATCAAAATAAAAATGTAATGACGAAAACTGTTGTCTACCGTGCCCGTAAGTTGTCCCTAGCACTCATGAAGGTTACTCTCAGGGTAAGGGGAGAGGGTGTAATAACGTCCCGGGTAATAACGCTCGCAGGCAGCTGTCCAGGGGCGTCTGGACGCGAAGATGCCACGGCAAGCGTCCAGTCGTCACGCCGCGCCCGCACTCAGTATGCACATAATAATCGACTGCGGTTACTGGAGAGATAGTGTGGCCCATCCTCTTTCCGCCGTCCGTGGGGTCGGGCTGGGGCACCTCGCGTGTTCCGCCCGCCAGGCGTGACTAAGCGATGCAATCTGCCGGGCCGCGCTGTGCGGTGCTCCATTCATCACGGTTATCGCCCTGGCCCCGTGGGCTGCCCCCCTCCCCATCCACCTCGCTAACTACAACCACTAGCACTTCTCTCTTCCAACCATCTTCTGTGCCACCGGTGGCGATATACACCTCCTTCAGGTTACCGCCCTCCACGGAAACTAGAGTCTTTAGCGCCTGTGAAGGATGACATGAGGTGAGTATGGAGCAGCGCCGGAATGAGGGGACGGAGGAAACGTGAGAACCCCGAGAAAACCCGCCGACCAACGACATCGTCCGCCACGATTCCCACAAGCGAAAATCCGGGGACGTCGTACATCATATATTTCAATTTAGATAAATACAGTGATTCAAATTGTTATTACAAGCAACAAAGTGATTACCCACACATGCAGCAAGACAGAAACGGGATTTCTAACATTTTACACATTGTTACCACAAATGCTGGTTATAACGTTGTTCTCGTGAGTAATTCAACTAACCCTTGCCGAATTAACAACATGAAGATTCCTAACCTGTGGTACAATATCTTAAGGGGCATATGTACCGGGTATAATTTCCCGCGTTAGACGTGCGGAGACAAGACGAGCGATAAGGTTCAGTTGGCAACACGCGACGGTAACCGTATCGTTTCTATTAGCGGGGCGTCAATCTGGTGTGCAGTGTTGTTTTAGTGTTTTCTTATGCGACTTTGAGTGGCGACCCTACAATTTTACGTTTGGGAAAGTTTGTATTTAACTTTTAACGCATGATTCTAGTGTTATGTTTTACGAATCCTTGCAGTATTTACAGTAGTGGTAAAAAAAACAGGCTTTTAGCCCCTTTGAGGAGCTCAAAAACCATGTTGGTAATAAGCGTGCAATTTTAAAACTATAGCAGCATGGTTTCATATGTGTGGTCTTTTCGTAGATAAACATGTTGAGGCTAAGATTATGTGTTTTGCATGGGAAAAAAAGAAACGTTGCACGCTACAACACCGTTCAAGATTCGCAAAGTTAGTAAATTAGTACCGTTTCAAATTGTTTTATTTATTTTAATTTCTCAAAGAATAACATACATTCGACAGTAAAAAGTTTTTTAAGCATATACAAAAGTCTTATTTTTGTTACTAGATTAGAAGTTTTAGCACTAGAATTTTAATACGAAAACAAATTATAACTTCAGCGAAATATTATTACATAACTGCATAATGTTTATAGTTCCTATAAATCGATTATACATATATTTTAGTTAAAGTAACCTAGATGCATCCTTTGTGAATACATTGCTGAAGTAAAACCCTTTAGTAACTTACATTTTTGTAAGAAAACTTACTGAAAGCAAAGCATATACCTATACGTATCTCTCTTCTGCACTCACAGATACTCCGCCTGAGGTCAGTATCATCCCTTGGTTTCCACCTCTCAGGGTGCCTTCTCAGACGAGAACACACACAGCTGTCGTTCAAAGTGAACGTCCGTCGACCGCTTACTCAGGTCTCATTTATGTAGGGACGCTCATAAAGGATGTTCAAGTACGATTAAATCGTAATTTTATATTTTTATGAAATACTGTTAGTTATGTAGATGACACTAGTGAGTACATTTTACTCTTATGAAACAATTTTAGCTCTGATCTTTGAAAGAACTGTGCAATGGGAGTTCATGACTGGATTTGTTTGTAAGGACATACTCCATTGCGAAATAATTTATTTCGCAATGGAGTATGTCCATACAAACAAATCCAGTCAATTTTAGCTCTCATAGTTTTCTCATAATGGTGCGTCAAAGTCAAAATTTGCTTGATACGCTGCCACTCTAATAGTGAAAACCAACTGACCTACTTAAGCAAAATAACTCTCTGTGCCCTTACTTCCCATGAGCTATGCAATAAAACGCCAAGATGCCCACAACGTAATATTTTGGAATTTAAAAAATAATCGCTAAAGCACAGAAAAAAGTTTCAAATTCAGGATTTTTTTTTTCAAATACAAATATAGTTCGCGAGATTATTGTAAATGTTTACGTAGTCCATAGAACTTTGTTACACTGATAATTTTTTCACTTACTTAAGTCAATTGGTTTTCACCATTTTCATGGCAGCAGAACATGTAAATTTTGATTTTGACGCACCGTTATGAGAAAACTACTACAGTTAAATTGTTTTGTAAGAGGAAACTGCACCCACAAGTATCGTCTACAAAACTAACACTATTTCATATAAATATCAAATTGTGACTTTATAGTACTTGAACACCCTTAAGGCCATGCTCTCATGTTTCTAACGTTTTTCCGATAATTATTTTTTTTAAGCTTAAACGAAAGAAGATGTAAATATTTGTCTGGCAGTTCTGTTTAAAATGGTATTTGCCGTGATAGCGAACTTTTCCACGACAAGAAATTGTACGATTTTGACTAAAATTCAGTCAGCAATAATTTCGTTGGTTGCTTAAATATTAGCGAAAACCGTAGTATTTACTACCTTGAAAAAAATCAGCAAACATAGAAAAGACCAATGTAAACAAAAGTGCCAGACAGATTTTTGATACTGTATCTCCTCTCGTTTAGGCGTAAAAAATTTCATATCGCAAAAAAAATAAATAAATGTAGAAACAGGATAGCATGACCTTAACGACGGCAAGGAGTGATAAGTGGAGGAAGAATGGGTCGGAGTGTGGATTTTGGCAGCGTGGCCCGCGCACTCTCAGCGTACATTCTGTGTCGGAGATGTGGGTCACTGGGTTGGTACCCGGGACCTCAGGTCGATATGCGACAAGCGGGGCACCTCGGCACTGCATCATAGGCCCTTGTGTACGGCCTGGGGCGATCCTCCAGGGCGGCGGCACATCGAAAGGCAAGGTCGTGAACCTTCCCACCGTAGTTGGCACCGTCAAAATAACTCTCCTTGTTCGAAATACATACTTGAATACATCCCTTAACAGTCAGTCTCCCTCCTACGTGTTGATTTATTGGTTTTCCATGCCTATTTTTGTTTCACGACCAAAAATTCCAAAAGTACCGCAATGGTAACATCTATTTATCTTACCCTCCTGTAGATTATAATAAGTGAACTAAGGACTCATAATTAGGCCTTATTTTATACAATTTAACAAAATTTATAATATCTGTAAACTTTTATTAAAAAAGATATATTTATTAATTCCTAGATCACTTCTTCTGCGTCTCCTGAAAGGTAAAATAAATAGCTATGTTTCCATTACGATAATTTTGGAATTTTCTTTTGTGAAACAAAAATAGGCCAAGTAAACCAATAAATCAACACATAGGAGATAGACTGGCTCGGAAAATGAAGTAATACCATGCCATACTCCTCTGCTCCTCTCGAGCAGAGGTCATCAGTTTCCTGTCTGCTGTCTTAGTCACAATTAGATATCCTTTCTAACACACTAAGGGCTGTATCTATAAACATCTTTCGAATGACAACCAACTGCTATCCCCATAGAGCAGTTGGTTGTCATTCGAAGATCGTTTATAGATACGGCCCTAAGACTCTCATTCTGGAGCATCTGGGCACGATCTCCGTTCCAGCCATCACGATAACGGTTTTCCATGGTTTACCAGGCGGTTATTGGAATGATTATTGCTTAACAAAGGTCATGACTGAGTCATCCCCTAGTTGTGTGTCATCGTCTGGAAAGACCTCGCTGTCGACGAGAAGTAAAGTGCGCTGACTTGCATTGTCTAAACGCATGCAAAAAATTTGAACGTTTTAAGAGAACATTTGCGAATTGTCGTATTTAACTGAAACAGCCTGCACAGTAAGAAATAAAACTGCACAATATTTAGGGTATAATATTGCTGCTTAAAATATAATAAATTTGTGTTCCACATTACATAAACTGAATGGTTACCTAAAATTTCATCACCTCAATTTCCCATTTTCAGAAGCGTGCAATATTCTTGGTCACAGTCTGTTTAACCTGTGGTGATCAAACAAACCTGATCACTTAACTGAGTAAACCTACTTAGTTCAAGCAGGTTACTTTTTGTCAACCCTTGTACGGTAACAGAAACCTCTAGCTACCTCAGCCTCCCAGCAGTTGAGTTGAGAGATGCACCACGAATGAAGTCGTCGAACACTAGAAGCTTTCGATGAAGCGACCATGCAGTGCGGGCTATGTCGATGAACTGCATGGAAGTGTGCACTGCGACCATGCAAGAATGTTGCACTCGCACAACTTTGCATTACACCGCACTTCATGCTTGTAATGTGACACTTCCTTGACTCGGCAGTAAGACACTTTTTCTTTCGTATACTTGCTGTAATAAACCATACTTGCTCCCATCCGCTTTTATTTTATGAAGCTCTCACACTATTCCATGTGCACGTTCAAATGTACAGTGCTGTTCACAAGAACCAGTTGTTTGGAATTACATTATGAGGGCTGCGGTGAAATAGTGGTCAGACCACCAGCCTCCCACTACGGCGATCAGGGTTATATTATCTGTAATGTTGCACCCGATATTAGATGTAGTGGAAGTAGTTGTTTGTTCGAAGAGTTTTCTCGGGTTCTCTCGTTTCCTCCGCTCTTACGTTCCGCAGCTGCTCTATGCTTGATTTATATTATATATAAGTGAGCACCTGCCGAACCTGTGTATATGCCACCACTAACTATTTTGTTCATCTCAATACGGCCCACATTACTATAGGATATTTTAAGAAGTTTTAAAATACCCTGAAAACTGTGAACAAATAAGTCTTGTAATCGTCAAAAAAAAACACTAGAAAACGTTATTTCCTACATTTCATTTTTATTGAAATATTCTCCTCCTCTCAACGCAGAAAATAGCTCTTTCTCAGAAAGCGGTATCATTAAAAACGACCGCGCACCAAAGAATATTTAATTTAACATTTAAATCCCTATCCTTGCTTATCCCGCAGCCAAGAACTAACAACAATATCTCCACTTTCTTCACTCTGCCACAGTAGCGCTGACGAATGGGCTGTCAGATAAAGTGGTTTTTAGTTATCGTGCCTAAATCCTAAATAAAAAATACCCTAATCGGTGCTGCTACGACGCGATCGAAATAACGGGCAGACAGACTTGGTACGAAACCAGACATCTACTGAGGAAAAGTCTTCTTCACAAAATGCTAAATTAAGGTAACGTATTCTGTATTTAGACACATTTTTAAGTATTGTACCAATTGTAACAAATAGCTGTGCTTTATCTTTGAGCGTATACACGGAAATATTACAGATACCAATTCCACAATATTTATATCCGCCTATACACACGGTAATTATACAAGTGCGTTATAAGGTTTTAAAGACCACGAGTAATTTCCATGTTTGGAGTGCCTAGAAATGTTTAATTTAAGTAGACAATTTATGTTAAAATAAAACAGTAAATTAAAACTCACTCTACAATATACTATCATTTTTAAATATTCATATCTATCAGTAATATTAGTGAAATAATTTCTGATAAAATCAATTCGTTCTGGCTGTAATAGATGCCCTTATAACAAGAGCCGAAAATGTGTTTTTAACGGTATCTCGACAGAAGACTGACATTTAGAAACAAATGTCAGCACACAAAATTATCGAAAGTGTTTTTACAGCACCTTCACAAAGGATAGAAGGTGTAAGAGGAGGGGGTGGAATATCCTGATATTTTACGCAAAGCATAAGGTATCAGCATGTTATATTAATGACAGATTTCTCTTGACTTGTTATAAAATTTTCAGCTTGACCATTTTATCTGTAGCGGTATATTATTAGACTAGTATAAACGTTCTTACAAGCTATGTTCACGCGGGCTATGCCTGGTGAAATTCACACACACCCGAAGGTGTAGAGCGAGTGACGTCACAGGTGTAAGAGGTTTAGAGAGAGTAAGTTTTAAAACTCGAACACGTGAAGGCTTTCAGTAACAGAATGTTTGCGTTGCCATGGAAACATATGTAAATTATCGACTTTTAAATAGTCATAGCGTGCACCTATCCATGGAGTACGCTATTAAAAGTAAATCAATTAAAATATCAAAGATGTTAGAAGGTTCCATATGGAGCATGTCGCCGGGAATTGTAACCAAACAAACGCTTTACGTGGCTGGTATCAATATGGCCGACTAATTAAAAAATTGAGGAAATATTAGTTAGGAGGCGTGTAAACAGGTCTAAATTATAGAGTTTTCAACTTTAAAATATCAATTAAAGAGCATAATACATTAATTTACCATAAAAAATACCTGTCTGATGTGTACTTTTGAGGTTAAAGCATTATGGCGGCTGGTAAATTTGGTGGCTACCTCTCCCCCTCCTGGCTTCACTCCCCTCGCCTACATTCAGACCTTATGCTACCCCCGTGTAAAATATTCATTTACTCACGGCCTTAGAATTACAGGCCTGGACACTAGCTTATCTATAGGCCATTCGGAATAAAGTGAGCACTAAAGATTTAACCTTTGAAAAAAATCACTAGCCGTTACTGCATATAAGCCAACATTAACAACAGTTAAATTTTTGTTTGTATTGTTGGTAGCGAATAACTGCATGTAGTCCCGTGTATTTTCTTATTTGAATACAGCATTAGCGAAACAACATCAATTGCAAACGACCTCTCTGTATTTAATACATTTTAAAATATTTATTTAAGTTCTTACTGACATACCTACTGACTGTATAATTCTATTTAATCAGCGGCAGTACAAAGCGACGCAACCAAGTCGATTATCGTTGGCACACGCCGCTATTGCTTCGCGCCGCAGAGATAGTTTAAAATTTCACCGACAGATGGCATCAGAGTTAGGTTTTCGCCGCATTGCGTCATTCAGTTTTTTTGTCCGTTGTGTAATGAATATGGGTTTCTGATAAACACATTCAACGTCGTCGTTCACTGCAGTATGTTGAACGGAATTTTAATTCTTGAGTTGCGTGTGTCGTGTTTCTTTTTTTTTTAGTGACGGTTTTAATTTAAAAGTTCGAATATACTGTGCATGGATTTACGAGATTCGTAACGGTAATTAATAGCGCCGTTAAGGCCGTGCTAGAATCGCCGTAAGAAATAACCGTAAAAATTGAACAAACTCATTTGAGAGATGCATGCTACAACACACAGTACCGCTACTTAGCCGCCGTAAGACCGTAACAGGGATAGAAACCTGTCTATTTCTTACGGTGCGGTTACGATTACTTTTATACGGCTACTTTACTGTCAATGTAGCACGGGCTATAGAGTAGACGCAGAGAAACCAGTGTTATAAGACGTTAACTCGCAGGTATTTATAACTAAGATTATTACTGAGTATAGCACATATTCAACACCCGTGCATTTAATGAGTACATATTGTAGCTAAAATTTATCGGAGCACTGTAACGTAAATGTAAACATTGTACAAGTCTATGTAAATAAAAGCACATGGCAATGTTGATGTTTACATGCAGTGTAAAGATATAAACTGGCAGAAAATAGAAATTAATCAGGGCTTTTTTTAGTGCTCACTTTATTCCGAATCACCTATACCAATGCTATTGAGTTGACCCCGTTAAGACTGGAAGCGCCACTAGTAATGAAGTGTTGTTTTAACAATGCAGTATAGCGTCGTACTAGCAGTGCTCCTAGCGGATACGACGCGAGTTTGCTCCTTGTAGCCATTTGTGCAATGTTAAAACAACACCAGAGTGCCAGTGGCGCCAATCAGTCATACGAGGGTCAATTTTCAACTCCAAAGTGTCCAAACAAATACATTATAAACCAATACTGGACAGCTTGAGCGCTTTGGCAAGAACTCTGGTTGTGTTATCACGTCAAATCACCAGAGAACAGCACCTTACATTTCATTGATTTCAGATGTGTCGACATAAATATTCTGGAAAAAATTTCTCTATAGAGAACATATTTTCGTTGGTTGGAGAAAATATAAAAAATGTAGTACGATAAATACATAAAAATTAAATAAAAACCTGTTTAAATAATAAAATACAATAATTATACAATAATAATATCAAAATATGTTTTAGTTTATCCTTATGCCACTAGGTTATTTTTCACAAGCTTACTCTTAGCATGTGCATAGAGCTGTCCGGTATTAGACTCTAGGGTAATTGGTCCAAACCTGTTCCTCTATAAAATGTACGGTTTGCTAGCAAAAAAACATATTTTGCTTTGTTTTGGCTTATTTTGACCACAAAATATGTGATATATTGCAGGGGCAAAAATCTAAAAATCCGTTTGGTGTATTATAACAGAAAAATTCAGATATAAACGTTGATGTACAAGTCTTCAAACTCTAGGATTGAATTTTTCATATATATTTTAATTTGCGTTAAAAAAAAATTATATTTTCGAAATCACTGCAAAACTAAAGAGCGAGGCCATAACTCTAGTTTCCCATTCTAACTTCGTGGCTTCACACTAGGCAAGCAGAGGCCGTAAGAGTAACAACTAGCAAAGTTGTTTCCTGTAGAATTTGTGCTTGTGCGTATACCAGTACCGTCGTAAATAACTCTTCTGGGAATACTGCCGTTTACCAAGGAAGATAAAGAACTATTATCTATACAACAACGTGATCATTGAAAGAACTGTGCAATGGGAGTGCATGACTGGATTTATTTGCTTGGACATACTCGCAGTGGAGTATGTCCAAGCAAATAATTCCAGTTATACAGTAACGTTTCCTTCAGTCCTGTCACATATCATTACACAGAGAAAAATAGTGACAATGGCTAAAAAAATTGTATTTTAAGTGCTTCGGCGCTCTGTCTTCTGAATATAAAGGAGGAAAATGTTTACTCAATGAACTCTGTAGTTCAATATTTTGCCTTTCAACGTGTGCAATAATATTATATAGTTGCAGATATAATTTGCGTGTAATAGGACTACAGCGAGCTGTCGGTACACTTCTCATTCAGGCCTCTGCCACTACCACTTGAATAAGAAAAAAATACTCATTCATATGGATTAAATCAGAAGGAGCGTTACGCTATATGGTCTTATTACATCTTCTGCTAGCAAAAGTCGATATATTTACAAAGTGTAACTTTCTTGAAAATACAATTTATTCCTGAATTTTCCTTATAATTTCCCGGGAATGTGTTGCTAATAAAATTTATGTTAATGTCACAACAGCATTCTGCATTCGATTCGCAATAACAGCTATTTAAATGAGCTAGTATTTCGATGTAAATTCGCTAGAAACTGTTTGAAGAAGCAGTGTTACCGCAAAAGTAATTAAGATAAATAGGGTGCCAAATACATTATTGTAAGATTCATAAGTTTCAATCTTAAATAGCGCTGCATTCTATCAATCTGTTGAAAATAACTTTGTTAATCCCGCCATAAAAAATGTGTGTGCACAAACAGAAGCAAATAAAAATAGCTGTATTTTATGGACTACATTTCTAAGATTGGGAGAAACGCATCGTACATCCCACTCTGGGTTTCTTTGGAAAAATAGAGCGGAATAGCGGTAGGTTCTCTGAGTTGCATTCTTAACCGTACATGCTTGTTGTTCATGTTGGAGAAATTCATATATGCTTACAAATGTTCAAAACAGTGCAACTGCATTATTGATTCAGATAAATATTCAACTAGATTGAATTTGTAACACAAAGCTGAATAGTTATAGTCCTGTATGTAATAAACATATTAAAAAGACATTGTCAATTTCTAACGTTACAAATATTGCGAAAAAATTCATAAAAATGAAGAAAAGTGTTATTTGCGTAGCTTCCTGAGATTTGCAGTAACGCAGAGTCCACTTCGGCTTACTTAGGCAAAAATTAAGTGAAATAAAGCTTTATTTTATAAAAGTTGATTTGCACTGTGTTGATTCCTTAGCAAAGCATATTTTGTGAGAACGTTGCAAACAAAAATATTACTATCAATTGAAACACTTGGTTTTCAGGCAGTTGTGTTTTGAGTTTTAACTAAACAAAATCTCGCGATTCATTTGTATTCTTTAATTATGGTATTTCAGTGGCACCGAAAATAATTTTATCGTTCAAAAAAAAAAAGTATTTGTTAAAACATTAGTTTTTTTAAAATTGATTTCTAACACAACACAAACTTAAAAATATATTACAAAGGGATTATATACTGGGAAACATTTTTTTTCGCATTAAAAAAAACTAACGTGTTTAGGGAAAATGTTCTGAAATAATGTAAATAATGTCAATAATTTAAATTCTCTTATGTAAAAATCATAAAAGACAAAAGTATGCAAGTCTTCAAAATGGTAAGTTATCATTAAATGTCATGTTTTTATTTTAGATTGAGTTGTAAATGACTTTAATTAAAGTTCACTTCACAAGAAAATGTCCGAGCACAAGCAAAATATGTCGGCAAAGATGGAACATCAAAAATGAAGTTTTTACGCTGTTTGTTAGATATTTTGAGTAAAGTAACACGAGAAAAAAGCACATTTAAGAATTAAAAATACAGTCAAACTACTTTTTTTTTTTTCATAATATCGTAATCGAGTGATATTTTTTTACACTAAAGAAAAAAAACAACAGCGTTTGGGGGAAAATACGTACAAGTAATTCTCAAACGAATTAAAAATACAAACGTAAAATATTATTAACAATTAAAATAGTTTATAAATAACAGCAAGGCCATCACTTGAAACATTTCTTCCAAAAGATGTCCATGGTGTGATATACGTGGAACGGAAATCTTGTTATGCCGTGGGCTTCATCAGGGTAACTCTGAAACATTACAAATAATTATTTATTACTTTGTTTTATTTATGATTACACCAAAGTGCCGGGCAGACAGGCTTGCTAGACCACAACAGGTAAGTACACGGCATCACAAAAACATGAAATTACACTATCAATTCCGTAAGGAATAAACCCAGTGAAATTTTACAGTATTAAATTTGCAATATAGGTAAATTCTTTTGACATGTTAACATATTGCGGCAGCACTGAAATATGTATAAAATGTTTACAATTTTCATCTACATCTAACTAATCACATCTAACAACGTTTGAGGACAAAACCATATTTTGTTAAATGGATCAAAGGATAAAAAAATTTTGTTGACATGTTCACTAAGACGTTCGAATACACTTTGAGATTTATCAGGGGAAAACAGAAAATATCAGAGCTTCTACTTTTGTAATTTGGAATTTTCAGGGATAATGACTTGTGGATTTCCGTATAATCAAAGACCGAAAAGAAACATTTTAAAGAAAATAATGGATCAATAGCAACTCATCTTTCTTTTTAAAAATGTGTATTATATTTATTTAGAACTTAATTGTAACTAAAACCAGTCTCATCAACGTGATTTCTTTCATAAATTATTTTGAAATCTTTAATTTTTAAATTTTCAAGGCGCTTGGAATCTGTTCCCGTGATAGAATTTCAAACAACATTGAAATATTCTAGATCATATCTAACTAATAAACAGAACAAACATAGCAGAGAGTCTCCATTAGACGATTGTTAAGTGATGTGAGAAATTAAACCTACAGTTATTGTCACACTGTTAACTAACATATCAGTGTGGTGGAAGTGTAATTTTGTATCACAAATATTCCTAGATCGCAGATAGTTGTCACGCGCTTCATTAAGGTCTGTTATATAGAAAGAATGTGTCTTCCGAGTAAAAGTTATGCTTTTTGTTTTTGAAAGATTGAGCTCCATTTAATTTCTAGAACATCAGCTGATAATGGCATGTACATCTGCTCGTAATTTAAAGCAAACTGTTTCATTCTTGATCACTTTCAATATATTGAAGCCATCAGCATAAAGTAAACAACTTGAATATTGTAGACACTGCACAATATCATTAACAAAAATATTAACCAATAAAGAAGATACAGTGTCCCCTTGAGGAATTCCAGAAGATATAAAAAATTTTGAAGGAAAAATGTTATCAATTATAACTAGAAAGTTTCTTATCTGTAAGTAACTTGCGAACCAATTTACATAGGCCTTATCTAAGCCAAAATCAAAAAGTTTATTTATAATTAAACTATGTTGACAAGTATCAAAAGTTTCACTAAAACCAAAATAGATAAAATCATTCTGCAGTCTAGAGGTAATATCGGTGTGTATTTTATTAATGAAGGTAAATGAATTAGTAGTATTTGTTCTTCCAGACATGAAACCATGTTGTTTACCAGAGATGTAAATGTATAAGCGAAAGAAAATATGGTTGAGAATTATTTTTTCAAAAATTTTAGAAAAATGGCTCAGTAATGTTGTTGGCCTGTAACTAGAAGGGCGACATTTACCACACTTCTTGAATATTGGTACAATAGCAGTTTTCCTACAATCAGGAATAATTTCGGTAGACAGGCTGGTATTAAATATATGAGCTAGTATAGGAGTAAAAACTCATAAGCAACCTTTTATTATAAAGCTAGGAATTTTACCATAACACACAGACTTACTAGATTTTAAACACTTAATGGCCCACAGCACCAAACTTGTGTCTACAAGAGGTGTAGATAGATGCATTTTTAATACGTCTTTATGTGCCACTGGTTTGCAATTATTTTCATAATAATGATAAAAATAATTAATTCTACTACTTTTACGACTAAAAATTAAATGACGCATTGTGTACACGAAATTTATTTACCGAAGTAAAAAAAAATTCAGATCCCTAAACGACAGTCTAGTTTAAAAAAACAGAACATCAATCTAGTTGATTATTTGAAAGTATTCCAGCACTGATTATCATATATGTAAGCAATTTGTTTCAAACGAAAAATACAAAGTGGACGTATGAAAAATATAAAACTTACATTTTATAGCTCGTGAATGGAAAATTTACCTTGCACTCTTAAACAAACAGAAGAATTTGTAACTTATTGGTAATCGTTTTGTAGAACGTTTTTATGTTACACCTTTAAACATTTTCAATCGAGGTTTAACACGCTTGCTTAGATTTTAATATTTTGTGTGGCAAGGTAAATTTCACAGTAAACAGTTTGCTAATGTGAGCTGATATAGCTCTTAAAGGTCTACCTCTAACAGTCTAGCGAAATAACTCACTATACTCATATCAATATTAATTACTTTATTACATATTCCAAATTGTTTAAAGTAGCATAATTGCAGTTTTATCTCAGTTATCAAATTTTAGGTGCATTAATGCGATTTATATTTATACAAAAACAATGACTATCTGACTGTAAAAGTCTTCAGCCAACTAATTTTTCTTCTTGCAAATGCTGACGCAATAGTATGACAAATTGTGTCGCCATTATTTTAAAATCTGGCTTTATTTAGACAATTAAAAAGAAAACAAATCCGTTTCTTCATGTAAGAATATAGGTACCCAACTTTATCTCAGTGCTGTTAATATCCCTGCTGTAATTTCATCTCTGTGGTTGTATTAGTTTTTATGATATATAGGAACAGAAAATAGTAAAACTGAGAATTTTACCTACCCCTGCAAGTAAACGTGAAAACCAAAAATTTTATAAATTGTAAATTTGAGGGGAATTACATTTCTTTTAATGTGTTTAGGTTGAGACAAGTTTCTTTTATAAATATAATATTAGAATTTTTCCAGGAACCTGAAGGGGTAAAAATCACCATCATTTTTAATGGATGAAATTTCGCTTTAAGGCGGCCGCTTTTACCACGCTTCAAATGCGTTGCACTGTGTTCGTAAACAGATTTTTTCTACGAAACTGTTCCACGTGTGACCATTGTGTCAATGTACGAAAAGAAAACAAATATTAGACAAGGTCGGAACCTCATTGTTAAGACGCCACGCTCATTAAAAACTCGGTTTCTAAGCTGTCCAACATGGCTAAAAACGGCCTTTTCAGACTGTCGTACTTTAAAATGTACTAACCGGATGTATGTAAAATTCATATTGCGACCTGCACTGAACTTAGATGCAGACTTTCCACCAATAAAATGATACGGTCACCGCTTAATGTCCCATAGTAAAAACCGTTCGGCGGGAACCTTGCAAGCTAGTTCAGCGCTTGGCTCGTTGAGGCGACGCGGCATTTGATGCGCGCTTCAAGGTCGACCTTACTGCTCTGTCGCTTATGAGCCTCTCAAGCGCGGGTAGGCGGCGCCCGTAACGTGCATTAAATAATTTCTTTTACGTTTAAGGCATAGGCTCCCTAAAGGATGGATCTTCGTACATTGGCTAAACTCTGATACTACTGCTAGCGCCATTTGTGTAATTACATACATTAAACCAGTAGGAGAGGCAGAGAGAGACCATGTTCCCCCCCCCCCCCCC
>PNEQ01001486.1:37290-70674 GCA_003012365.1 Medauroidea extradentata | reverse complement strand
GAATGGGGGAAGAGGGGGGGGTATTATTCCAAGATGGTGGATGGTTTTGATAATATTTTTAGAATTTTTTTTATTTTTGGAAATTTTTTTTATTTTTGAAATTTTTTTTTTAATTTTGGGAAATTTTGGAAAATTTTGAAAGTGACGTAATCCAAGATGGCGGCCGGAAACAAGATGGCCGCCGGAAACAAGATGGCGGCCGGAAACAAGATGGCCGCCGGAAACAAGATGGCGGCCACGGCTCCTCAGCTCCTCACCCTGAACCCTGTGTCCCAGAACATACATAACCTATCTACTCACATTTCCAGAACAAGCCGAACGCTGAGATAGTATGCAAAGATTCCCTCCGATCCATTTTTACTTCGGAGTGACCTCAACATTTTATGGGTGGTGCTGCCAGTAGCTAGGTTCATTGCACGTTTCTATCTGAGTTTCGTAGAACCACAGTCTGAAGAGGCTATTCCTAGCTATGTTAGAGGACTTTCAAATGGCGTTTTTAATGAGCTTGGTGCCTTAAGAGGGCGTGGCACATAATTCAACGCTAAAAGCATTAATCTATAACTGCAGGTTTCTTGAAGCAAATTTGCCAAAATTAAACAATAGCATACCTAGACAATAGTTTTAGACAACGTTTTAAACAAAATTGTTTCCAGTGTTACGAACTTCTGAGGCATAATTTCTGACGCCGGAACCTCGTGCATTTAACTGCCGTGCAAGAGATTACGGGTAACGAATTAGTAATTATGGATAAATATTTGCTCATAAAGTTGGAAAATACCATTATCTGTGATTTTTATTGAGTATTTTATCCATATTGGCTACGAAAAAAGCGTAAATAAATTGATGTCAGCGTTTATTTATCTACTACGCACTGTTAACAATGACATGGCGTCCTTGTTTGAAGTGTGTTTTCTTTTAGTACATTGGCAGAATGGGCACGTGTGGGATAATTTCGATTAAAAAGACGAATTTCCCGCACATTACATGCATTTGAAGCGTAAGGTAGATGGCGGTCTTAAGAGCGTGTTACACAGAATAACCTCCTGAATGCAATATTAATGGGATAAACATTACTACTAGTGAATGTTTTTTTTCTAATAATATATTCAACATCGCCGGGTCCCTTATGGTACCGGAGCCCTATACATTTGCTCCCACTAATTCCCCTCCCCCCCCCCCCCCAAAAAAAAATCCCCATGCGATGGCCCTGATTGCCCGTGCCCAAGGCAAACAAAAAATTCGCCACTGGCAATAGTGTTTATCCCATTAATTTTGCATTCAGGCGGTTGAATTGGAATATTTCATTTTATTTGTAACCTGAGAAACGAAAAAGCAAAGAAAAATTGTATTTGGGATTGTAAGGGCCCAGAAATCCTACTGGTGGCCCTCGGAATGAAGCCCTACACTGGAGAAGCACCGGAATAAAAGAGGAGATCCCCAAGAAAATCCACAGACTACGGTGAAAACTGAGTAATCTAAGTTTCTCAGCTATGTTCCAGATTGCACCTCTAACTAGGCCTAGATTGGTGGGACAACTCACCGTAGTATATCCAGCTGGTGACGGGCGCGACGGAGACACCGCCCTTGAAGACACCGCCAGTGTCTTTGGCCATCGTCATGGCGGTGGCGTATCCGCCGTAGCTCCAGCCCCAGATGCCCGTGCGGTTGGAGTCGATGTAGGGCAGATTCTCCTGCAAATACCTGGCACAAGCTGTCATCGTACACTCTTCCAAAGAACACCTCTTTCACTAAACAAGTACACAAATGAATGGCGTGGGAAGAAACAATGGTTACCAACTACGTACCACAACTGAGTTATGCACATGTGAAGATATGGAACAATTTGATAAAATATTTTGTTAGAATCATCATTGTTTATAAATTATATTTTAGTTACTATAGTGTGAAACCAATGAAAAATAAGTGCCTACGCAATAATAAAAAATATGAGTATTTAATTGGTACGATAAGCTATGAAAGCATGGCCTTCAATAGAATCGTTACTGCCAATTGTAGTCACATTGTTTTATCTTATGTATCAAAATGTATAGTATGATATTAACATTGTGTTCCTGCATATAACTCAAATATTTAAAAAAAAATTGTGTTACCATTGTTTTTCCCCATTGCCTTCAAACATCTACTAAATTTCGTACAAGTACAGTTTCTATAAATTCAGCTGTACGTCTCGCCGACGAGGTCATTATAGAGACGACAACAAACAACGTTTACCAAGAACACAAATTGGGAGAGGAGTCGACCATGGTCTGTGTTAAGGGACCATCACAGCAATCGCCTGAAGCATTTTCGCGAAAACATGGGGGAAAATGTTGAAGCCGGAGATCTGACCCAGGTCTTCACAAATGCGTACACGTATAACTTCGGCATAGTTACGCAAAAAGAAACAAATCCATAGTTCACTGTAACTGAGATATTCATGGTCAGAATCTACTGTGTGTATCTCAACCTTGTATAAACCTTTTTTCTGGGCTCTAATTATCCTTCAAGTATTACGATTTAATTGTTGTTGTTTTTTTTAGGGCAGTCTTTGGACCGTCTGCTTCTACTTGGTATAAGCATATTAAATATTTTGTGGGTTGGTTATTTTATGCATAACTACGTCCATTTATACAATATTGCATGAGGCACGTTTAAATACATCATAATGCTACTGCATAAAATGAAATATTGAAACATAAAGAGCTGCACAGTTTTACAAGCTAGGATTATATCTCATTCACAGTAACGCCACAGAGACAGAACTGTTGACTCTGACAGAGAGAAAATGGAAAGGAATCGGCCACGGCCTACATATAAATAATTCTTAAAATTCATCTGTAGTGATTTCCGGAAACCATTGTTGGCCAGACGGGGAGTCGAACCCTAGACAAGTACAGGAGTGGGATGCTACTAAGGATGTTTTTAGTGCAGATATTTAAAATGTTACTAATGCAAAGATTGCAATAGTTTTAATTTGACAAAAAAATTGTCATTAGTATCGATTCTGTAAAACGCTTCGAATACAAAATACTGAAAATGTTACATAGTCGATCGTGTTTTAAATTTCGAATCATTGCGAAGCATCAGAAAATTTATGAACTGCGGGCCCTGCTATTGTTCTCGAGATAATTTTAAGTACCGTAAAACGGGGTGAATATGATCGCCGCGGTGAGTAGGATCAAAATATTTAGAACAAAATTAACACTGCAATATTTGCTTTAGAAACTTTTTTTTTCTTGATAGGCAAATTAATGATGTTGACAGGTATGTAACTTTTAAAAATATAAGTTGTTGGCGAGATCTTACCCCGTTTTACGGTAATTGCGTACAAACTGTCCGGGCAAGGAAACGTGCAAATAAAGAGTCCCTGGGCCCACAAAAAGTGCCGTACAGAATATAAATTTGCTCGTTATTGGGATTTATTAAGTATAGAATTACGACCAACATACTTCATGTAACAAAAGTTTAGAATTACGACCGACATTCGTCATAAAAACAATTAGTGGTGGGTCGGACGTAACAAAATATTTCGTTTTAATGAGTTACATGAGAAAAAATGCTAGAGTATATCTTTCAGAAAGGTAGGTATCTACGACGACATACTACTGAAACGCGAAATTTCTATTATGAACCTTGTCACGGAAATCTGAAAATTGTATTTAATCAAGCAGTAGTTGAACGTTTCCATTTCTCACTAAGATATAAAAAATAGCATTCAACTTAGAAATATACAAAATAAAAAAACAACGCAAATTTAATCAATGCCAAGTTTACGCAAAAAAAATTACATTCCAAAACGAAAATACTCATGAAATTTCGCCTGGACGTGGGCTGTTCATTCATCCAAATTATTAAATAAATATATACAATAACTGACAGAAATAGAGGAATATATGACAACTTCAAATACATACATATTGTGGTTATTTATTATTTTATTATTTATATTTTTGTATATTTTTGGGTGTCTTATGGTTATTCATTTCTTCGTAGTTTCATATGCGTTTTAGTTCAAACATGCATGAGCTTCGAGTTGTATTTTTTTCTGTTATTGTTGTGGGAACCCTCTGAAAGTGATATACTTATAGACTCACACGTAAGTAAAGATTTTTTTATTTTGACAATTTTAAGGCAAAATGTGTTACATTTTAAAGAAATGTTCCCTTACACGAATCAGAAAAAGTTATTAATTTAGAATCATAACAAATAACTATTTATGTGTTGTCAGACGCGCGCCTTACGTGAATGTGATTTATCCAAACAAGAGACAAAAAGTAAAATATAAATCACGAAATTTCCATTATCCAACGAATTGTTACTATAAACATCTAAGTTATTCTGAGAATATCATATTATTTGTTTCATATCCATGTGCCATTTAACACAAAACACGTTATAGCAACTCCCTAACTTTTAAACTGATCGAGGTGGCGCAACGATAACACGCGGGACTCGCATTCGGGATGGCCCGGGTTTGATTCCTGCCACCCTGATTTCGGTTTTCATTGGTTTCCCGAAATCACTCAGGCGAATACTGGTATGGTTCCTTGACTAATGTCATGACCGACTCCTCTCTCAGCTCCTGTCATTGTAGCTGTCGACAAGACGTGAAGCCCGCTTACCTGTCCTAACTTTCAAGAAATACACGACAATACGCATATACAGGTTGGTTTGTTTAGCCTTAACCATCTTTATCTCTGTAATAAACTGTGGCATATTGAACTAAAAACTGGTACGTGATGTCATACAGTTTACACAAGTATCAAACATTTTTTATGATACACTAAGAAATTTTTAAAAAGCATATATTTACCGATAAGCTAGCACGTTAAATGTCATATATATTTAGAAACATTCAAGTTTTCCTTCTCTGACAAGAGATATTTCTGCGTCGTGTACGAGATATATGTGCCTCAGCGTTCCGTAATATTTGCACTAAAAATAATGGAAGATATGTTCTGCTCACGAGGTTATTGAATAATGACCGTAGACTTGTGCGAAAATGATAATATTATTTTGACCAGCGGTGAAGCTTGAAGGTGTTCCATGGGAAGCGGTGCTGAGCATACACAACTCTTGGGTTGTCTGTGAAACCATTATATTAGTACGGACCCATACCAAACAGCAGAAAAAAAGTTTGCTACAAGCATGTAGCAAGCTTGCCAATGCAAACCAGCAATTTTGCAGCGAGCATGAAATGACAAGCCAAAAACTTGCTGCAAGTTGCCTTAGTTGACACATAACTTACTTCAAACTTACGAACATATCTTCATTTAAACTTGCCTTGCAGCTCCTCAAGCTTAATGTACGCAGGCAATAAATTCAATGGCAAGTATTCTCTCAAACAAACTGACAGAAAGCTCGTCATGCAAGCCAGCATTAATCTTGCAGTACGTATTTAAGGAAAGGCTGTTCTGGAGCCAAATAAATGGTTTATCATAAGCCTAAGCTTACTAAGGCAAGTTTAAAACAGCAAATAAAAAGCAAGTATTTCAGGAAGCTTACCTAGCAAGTTTACAACTGCGAGTCAAATGCAAAGGTCGCAGTAAGGTAATATGCTATGTGTATGGCTATGAACTTTTCGCGAAAAGAATCTTGGCCCAGTTTGCTTCAGTGCCTTACATGAACATCTGCAGTTTTGCTTCATGTTTATTGGCAGCGTGTATTTGTGAAAATATGTCTCTTATTACATTGTACCAATCATAATAAGGTTACTGCAACACCACGCGTCTGACACAGACTAAATAGTAATACAGAAGTGAAATGACGTGGCGGCTAATTTGTAACGTCTGAACTTCGCCGCTGATTGGCTGCCCGAGGCTGCTGATACCAACCCTGCGTCGGTTTAACTCGTGCAACTAACGGTATGTTTCCTATTAGTCTTACACCGATTGTTGGTAGGCGTTTCCGCCATATTGCTGGCCAGCGAAGCCATTGTGCTGGCGTGAGCGAATGTGTTCGCCGCCCTATCGGTAGAGGTAGTGATTTTTAGTGAAAAGAACTACGCAACATTTTGTTTCAATACGTCACGTGCACATCTGCACCTCTGCTCCATGGTCAGTGATTGGCTGCTTTTAACTCTCAACGTCTTTGGGATCTACCGGCTGATCGTATACGGGTGGTGTCGCAGTGACGTTATTCTCATTGGTACAGTCAAATGAGTGGCGCCTATACACGAATGCTCGTTGCCAATAACAACGTACCAGAGCTGCAGGTGTGAACGTGAGGCATTGAAACAAAATGTTGTATAATTCTTTTCACCAAAATTCACTGACTATCGGTTATTGCTCTTCTGTATTAATAAGTATTCTGTGGTTAAAGCAACTAGCGCAGCACCGTGTCATAGTACATAGTAGATGTTCTTACTTGGTGACGGAGATCTGGTCCTCTATCTCGACGGTTCCCAGCCTCCGGTTGACCTGGAACATGAGGCGGTTGCCGCGCAAGCCGGATCCCCTGCCGTCTATCATGCCGTAGATGACGCTGCGGTTGGTGGCCAGGTACGTGCCGAAGCTGAGCGCCCACACATCGCTGATCTGCTTAGAGTTGGGTCCGCCGTACCTGCGCCGCAACACAACCTCCCTCTTATTACAGGCTGATCAGAAACCCAACTTTCATGTCTATAATTATAGATGATGACTAGGGCCATGAACATTTTGCGAAACGAATTTTGCCCCAGTTTGTTTCTGTGCCTCATGTGCACATCTGTAGTTCTGCTTCACGGTTCTTGGCAGTGTGTCTTTGTGAAGTAACATGTCTCATTTGACTGTGCCAATCGCAATAAGGTTACTGAAATGCCACGCCTCTGTGATTTGCTGTTAGAATACCAAGGCACGCAAGAGTTGAAACATCAAATGACTGGCTATACAGCAGAGCTGCAGATGTGCCATTTGGCACTGAAACAAATTGGGGCAAAATTCTTTTCGCGAAAATTTCGTGGCCTTAATGATGCTATATCGCGAAAATGTTTTGTGCCAGCATACCCTTGAAAACGCTGTAGCTGCTTCAACGTATATGATTCGATGATGAACTTCTGACAACGTAGCTACCTGCATACCAATTTCAGGCAACAAATATTACAATATTGGGATTAATATTGACTCAGTCAAATAGGACAGTAGCTCCAAGTACAAGCTAAAGACAGTAATATTCTGGTAAGCTGAACGTATGTTGAAATCCAGCAAACAATCAAGTTTTCCTGTGATATACCATCATCTCTATCTACAATATCAAAAACCAAACAGTCTTCAGCATTGGTCGATCAGACAAATGTACCTTGGAACAATGATGTTTCCCTTAATTAGAAGAGGAGGCGGTCGAACGTAATTTTTCAGCAGTATATGCGCCACCCCATTGGCACCTTACTTTTCGTCCAAACATGGTGACCGGCCTCTTCATTACTGGCGCACTAGAAGCCCAGAGTTTACTCCGTGCGAATTTTTTTTTTTCTGTGAGGGTGCATAAAAGATCATGTGTTTCGTCTACCATTGCCGACTAAGAGAATTATGGATGCCATCCCAACAGTAACACCATGCGAACATGCTAACAATAGTATCGAACGAGTTCGCGTATGGCATATATATATATATATATATATATATATATATATATATATATATATATATATATATATATATATAGTTTGGGCTGCTCATGTTGGTCACAGTGAACGTTTCTGAAAATGTTATAAAGAAACTTCACAGTTCCACGGTTCATTTGACTAGTCAACCAATGTTGTGGGTTGCTTGATTTTGGTAATATAGCCATTCAGAGTTGGGGAATTCTTTTATTATCAGCCTGCACATGTTTACTGTTGTGCCTTACATGCCTAACCCACTTGTCCACTGACATCTGCAAACATGTCGTAGGATTGATTGTTGGAATCTCCAGTCTACGGTTACCTGAAGAGAACCAAGAAGTCCAGGTACTTGTAGACTGCAGATTCCTGTAGTCAATCGTACGGCATGTTCACAGTTGTCAGTCGACATGAGGTTAGGCAAGTAAGCTACAACAGTACACATACTAGACTTATACAGTCCCAAGAAAAGAATCATATTCACTGTCACATACTTCCTCACCAACCTTCACTTGAGACGGACTTCAAACACACCAGTTAGAGTTTATCGTACGGACGAGTGCACTTACCTGATGGTTATGTTGGCAATGCTTCCCAGGTCTGCTGTAAGAAAGGCTTATTCTTCTACAGGTTGGAAAGAAACGGTATTTTCTTATGTGAGAAACTGGCACAGGGAAAATTTCTGCCGTTAATTTCCCTGCTACCGCTAAGGGATCAGAAAAATATGAAACCTTAGTAAAACTAAATTTAAATAGGCCTGAATGTGCCAGAAGCAATTTAACTTAATTGTAAAATTAAAAGAAACAGTTTTCGCGTTTCAATTATCAACATCATATAAGTTAGGACTCAGGAAAGCTCCATGATTGGTCAGTTTACACCCCTTACCGATACCAGCGCTCAAGCGGCAGAAAATGTCCCTGTACCAAATTTATAACATTGATCTTTCTAACCTGTAGTAGAGTTAACCTTACTGAGACTCACACGAAGATGATTAGAGGGTACTTGGTGGTGCCGCTCTTGTTCAGGCCTGGAGGCAGCCACAGCCTGGCCGTGGCGGTGAAGCCATCTTGGACGGGCACCTCTGTCGTGTACCACTCTGGGTAGCTCCTCTCTGAGACACTCTGGCGGTACGCCGCGTTGTCCTCCCATACCAGCAGCCTGCTACCCGGCTCAGTCGTCTGCAAGCATAGCTAGTCGTAAGTCATACATTCTACAGGCTATATATATGTTGGTGTGTGTGTTTGTGTATGTGTGTGTCGTTCGGATATAGTGAGCAATAAAAATGTAACCTTCGAAAAATATCACTAGCTATTACTGCATATAATTCAACATTAACTATAGTTGCCTTTCTGCTTGTATGGTTGGCAGCGCAATTACACAAGCTAGTTACATGTATTTTTCAATTTAAATACAACTTTGGTGAAACAAAAGCAACCGAAATCTACATAATTGTGTTTTACATAATTTCTCAGTTTTTTTGTTAAACTGTATAGATTCCTACCGACGGCACGATTTATCTTACACGCGCAAACATCAAGTGGTGTGTACACAGAGGTTAGACATTTCCCGTCGTTAGCCGTTACGCGCGGAAAGATACAAATTGGCTGAGAAAAGAACTTCAGCAGGGCGCTTTATTAGTGTTCACTTTATCCCGATCAGCATATATATACATACGCAGATGTCCAGAAACCTTCGCATAAGCACACCACACGAATCCTGGGCTAAATTGGAGATGAAAATGTAAGTGGCAAAATGTTGAACAATGACATTTTTCGTGCACATTGTGCCAACACAGCCCCGATTTATACCCCTCTTGCGCTCCACTGATACTAAACTGCCATTGTTCGGGCAGTATTATTATGATTATAAGCGTAGGAAGGCACTTAAGCCCGCCGCACACGATACAATACTTTCTACTAGTTCGCTTACTAGAATGTTTACTAGTTTCTTTGCTGTGTAGGTCACAAGCCGATACACTATGTACGTTACAAGTTTCTGCTGCACAATATACTGGCAGGCTTGCTTGTTTTGTAAAGAGAATTTTCTCCACAACATGAGTCTGTCCAAGCGACGGAAACTTGCCGCAGTGACACTTCTCATTGCTTCAGACGCACAAATGAATTTAAAAAAATAGAACATTGTCGGCAAGAAAATGGCTGATACGACGGAATGAGAATCGTGGCCCCCTTACTATGTTTTGGAAGAACTTGAGTAGGAACATTAGGCCTTGTGTTTGTGTATATTTTGCCGACTTCTGAAATTATTATTGCTGGAACTTCCTTTTTTTCAGTCAGTCAGTCAGTCTTTCGTCCACTTCTTTCCTTCCATGTTCCGAAAAATCGCGCCTAAACTGTTCTGTCGTCCAATTATTTCCCTCCGGGTTTATGTTTCTCAATACTCGCACTCGGCAAAACTTCTAGTGTTGTTGTTTTGATGAATTCTGATTGGCCGCTGGTTAAATACTGTAGTGCAGCTCGCAACAAAAATAGGACGCCGGTAATTAGGCAAATCCAGTACCTGAGCTCGTAGGGCTGCAAGTAGCAGGCAAGATTTTGAGTAGAGATGCTAGTAGCCCAGCAAGTACTACTCCAAGTATACAATATTATAAGGAATATTGTACCGTGTGCGGTGGGCTTTATTCCCGTGCTGTATTACCGCAAAAAAGTTATCGTACAACATTTTGCCTCTAACGTGTTCGTCTCCACTCATCCAGGATTAACGTGATTAGCTTATTATACGGCCGTTTCTGGACATCCCGTATGTATGCATGTATGTGTATATATAACTTGTATCTAAAACATACCTACAAACGTTAACAGGTTATTAAAGTTTGATACTGGGAACCCATGGTCCAGGTCAAATAGGGAGGAGCTGTAGACGCTTGCAAAGTTTAAGAAAAAATTACAAATTACTGTGATATTTTGAAAACGGCTTGCTTGACCGAAACAGATTTCTGGTTACCAATAAGTATCTCTGAATTCAATACTAACGTGAGGAATTTGTACATTTAACACACCTCAATCATTCTGAAATGGGGTGGCGCCATTCTTCATTTAAAAAATAACCTACGTACGTGAGAGTAAAAATGGGCTATTTATGACCAAAAATAATAAAACGTCGAAAAAATTAGAAAATTAAATGTATCTTGCGAAAACTGTCTAAATTTAGTCCTTTAAGGGTAATCATTAAATGTTTGATTTCACAAATAACTACTGTTGCCTACCAAGTATGCAACCAGGAATATCTGATTGCGCGCTGTGCCATAGTGGAATGCGGTCAATGTCATTTTGCACTATCATAAGAAATTCTACAACAAGTGTTCAAATTGGTGGCCTCCCATTTCATTATAACAATTGAGTCGGCGTATCAAAGACAGGCATGCTCGTTCGAAAACACCTGGTGTGTCTTGAATTTTGTCGCAGGCGGCCATTACCCTAGATAGCAGATCTTCCTCCGACTCGATGGGTGTGTGGTACACCAGAGCCTTGATGAACCCCCACAGGAAAAATTCGAGTTGATTAAGGTCTGGAGAGCACGTTGGCCAAGCAATGGACCCACCTCTTCCAATCCACTGCGCTATAAACGCCTTGTTGAGGTGATTACGTACAGCTGGTGTGTAATGTGGAGGGGCACCGTAGTGTTGAAATCACATACGTAGCCGAACCGTAAGCGGCACATGATCGAGGAATTCTGGCAATGTGAATTGCAGGAATTGGCAGTACATGTGTCCATTCAATATGCGTGGCCACAAGTAGAGTCCAATGAGATGGTCGCCGACAATACCCGCCCAGGGGGGCGATTAAATATCGTATTTTATGGGTACAACGCAAAATTTGCATCTGCTTTGCGTCTGCTTGCGTTACATTGGAATTATATACTCACGTAATGCCACAGAAGAAGCAATTAACTTGCTCTGCACTTGCGTTGCGCTGCGTCGGTGCAAATAGCAGGTGGCGATATTCAATCGGCCCCCAGGTGTTCACAGAGAATCGTTGCTGGTTCGCTACTATGGCGGTTGCATGAGGATTGATGTTGTCCCAAATGTGACTGTTCCTGCTGTTAAAGTAACCATTACGCGCAAATGTCGCTTCGTCAGTAAACAATACGATGGACGTAAAGTCCGTCGAGGAGCGAAATCTGCTGGTGACAATGCCTGGACCTTTCGCACGTGGTAGGCATGTAGCAGGTGCTCGTGCATAACACGCCATACAGTTGAACGTGACACGCCCACTCCGTGCGCAATGGTGCGTGTGCATGTTGATGGGTTTTCCTCCACAAGGTTGAGAACTTCTTCATTCACATTTGGTGTACGTACATTCTTTGGATAACCAGAGCCACCTCGCACTTTAAACGTGCCTGTTTCACGCAGTCTCTGGGTGACACTGCTGGAGGTCTCGTGATGATGTTGCCTCCGCGCTGGGAATCTCTCATGATACAATCGTGCAGCAGCGCGTGCATCACCTTTCATTTCACTGTACAGGAGAACCATGTATGTCATGTCATCATTGGTGCACGTTGTAAGGTCGAATTGTAGCGCGATGCATACAAAACAGTGAAGTGTGGGTTAGTATGCTACCACTGTAGTCCTCTCCCTTGTTCGGGAAGAGGAACTACACTGCCGATAATAGGACTGTGGTTTTGGAGAACGATGAACCACGACGCACACCAGTGTTATTAGTAACCACACTACACGATGCAACTTATGATTCCTCTTTGCCACAAAACCAAGTGCCTACACACAACACTGGTGTGGCAAGCAGTCAATCATTCCTGGTTGCATACTTGGTAGGCATTAGCAGTTCTCCGTGAAATCAAACATTTCATGATTACCCTTAAAGGACGAGATTTAGACAGTTTTTGCAAGAAACATTTCTTTTTCTAATTTTGCCGACACTTTACCATTTTTGCTCACAAATAGCACATTTTTACTGTCACGTAGGTTTTTTTTTTATAAGAGTTGTGCCATTCCATTTAAACACGATTGAGTTGCGTAAAATGTACAAATCCCTCACGTTATTATTGACTTCGGTAACACTTAATTGTAACCAGAAATATGTTTCTGTCAAGCAAGTCGTATTCAAAATATCACAATAATTTGTAATTTTAGCTCTAACTTTGAAAACATCTCTAGCCCTCCCTATTTGACCTCGGCCAAGGGTTCCCTGTACCAAACTTTCTATTTCCGCCTCAGGAATTACCTATTAAAATTCGTCGGTATGTTTTAGACACACGTTGTGTATACTATATCGGTTTCACAAGTGCACAGACGTATATACAATCCTACGATCAAATGGAAATGTCCAAATTAGACAAGTCCAGAGCACTCGGGGTTACTCGGGGCAGAGCCCATGGCTTATCGTCAAATGCTCGAAGTAGGCCCTTCTTAACAACGTGTTCTATCGTCTACTCCTCCTCTCCGTAGTCGCTGTCAACAAGCGAACGGAATCACCACTTCTTCCTTCTTCAAATTGGGGACCTGAATTTCAAATCATGCTAACTCAAAAATTTAAGAAATAGCAATAAAAGGTAATATCTTCATCACGTGCGTTTATATCCTCTTAAAACGTGTTACTTATCCAAATACAATAATTTTGCTGTAGTTAGTACCATATTTTAGACAGAAACAAATGTACACGATAAAGGTATCACCGTTTTTGCTAAATTTTGGAGTTATCATGATTTTGAGTTCAGGTTCCCCAATTGTAACCACACATATCTTTAGCCGTCGTAATGCAGCTCAGGCATTTATAAAAAGTCACGAGTTTACGGCAGGTAGGACAAAAAAAATTCATCTTCATTAGTGTAACGAGCGTTTCTTTTGCTGATGAGACTACTGGCCAGTAACTGATGAATGATATATTGGCGTCTGGGTTATAACTCGTGCTGAATCTATTAGCATGCAGGAGGTGGGGAAGCCTTAGAGAAAGCAAGCAACACGGTGAATAATGGCGGTGGGATAAATAACCACGTATTTTACTAGCGAAGATATTAACAGAATGATATCCATAAAGTGAAGCTGTAATTTTAGTGTTCCTTGAAACGGGAACTGTTTGGCTTACTTACTAATAGACATCGACTTAACCAACCCTGGTAGACACCGTGTGTTATGTTCTTTAAATTTTAACCTATAAGTGTTCTATTTGGTTACACTACTGAGGTCGGCTAGCTACTGATGGCGTTCAATTTTGCCTATCATATGCCAGTAATGTCATTTGTTGTCAGCAGGCAATTGGAACGGAACCAATGAAGTTGTTTTGAAACATGTCACACCGATGATAGAATGTCCATGAATTAAAGACACGCATATTAGGTCTGTACACGTATTGAGTGAGTGAATGAGTGATAAATTTTGGTCAGCGCTCAACAACTAGGTCTTTAGCGGGGGTGAGAGGTGATATGAGGTGAGTATCGAGCAGCGCCGGAATTAAAGGGCGAGAGAAACGGGAGATCCCCGAGGTAACCCACTGACCAGCGGCATCGTCCGGTACGATTCTTACACTATTGAAAAAAAAATCAAATACATTGTGATAACTAATAAAACTTGTATTTCTTTCTTTATATTTTGAGTACGTATATTTTGAAAAATTCTTGCACCATATATATATATATATATATATATATATATATATATATATATATATATATATATATAATGAGGTACCACGACATTTTGAAGTAATTCAAAATGTAATTTTATTCTAGTTAAAAAAAGTTTAAATTCAACTTTCATTTAATATATTCTTTATTTATTTCGTCAGTTTTACGCGCTCTCGCACAAAGCCTTGATGGAGGTACATTGGAACACGGGATAGAAGTCAGCCAGGGCCTATTTAAGGGACCGTACCAGCTTTCTCCAGAAGTAATTTTCGGAAAACCCTGAAAAGCCGAAATAAGAATGGTTATTCTATATTAAGTTCTATTAAATCGAATTCGTTTCTTGAAATGTAGTTAAGATATTTTGGTCATCGCTTAACAGCCTGCGAGGGATAACATGAGACGAGAATGGAGAATGGAGAATGGAACGAAAGGACGGAAGAAACGAAGACATCCAGAAAAAAGCCGCCGACCAACGGCATCGTCTGGCAGAATTTTCACAAGCAAAGGTCCGTAAGGGGGGAAAAACAAGTTATTTGAAGAATCACCTTACGTGGATACATCGTGTCTGTTTAAGGATTACCCTCTGAGAATTGTTACAGTACCGCCATAAGTTCTTATTTTTAATTTTGTATGTTTTTTTTTAATGGGACAAGGAAAATTAGACATTTTCAGAGACCTTTTTTGCTATAAAATTTCCAATAAAATAATAACTTCACAACTATCTGCCGGCATACGTCGTGCATCTATCTTTATTATCCGACCATGAGAATGTTAAACTGCCGCTTGACGTCACGATCAGGAAAGAGTCTAAGCACTACAACAAGAATATCGCAGCTCATTTAAGTGATTTCCATTTATTTAACATGAATTTTTCTGGCCCAGTTGGGAAACATAGGGCTATTAGGTGAGGGTGATATTGCGCTTGTTCGTCATTGCTTCCTGCAGGGATGTGGGTATAGGGACAAACCCTGAACCCGGAGGTGTAGCATTAAATTTCACCTCCCCATCCAGGAACCGAACCCAGGACCTTTGGCTCACAAGTCAGGAACTCAAACAACTTAGCCAAGCAGTCTTAATTTTTCTAAATTTCTATGACGGGTTAGAAGAATAAATTTAATTGAACAGAATGTTCGATATCAGTCAAAATACACTTCGGCGGCCTGTCACATTTTAAAACATATTTTGTATTTTCACAAAAAAATCTGCGAAACTTGTTGCCCAAATTTTTTTACGTTACTTAGAAATTTGTTGTAAAATGTACAAGAAATTGGTTGTAAATATACAAAATTGTTAAGTATACAAAACTTGTTCATATATGTACAAATAAGATATAAACATACATTTATATATTTATATTTGCAATAATTTTTACTGAAAAAAAATTGGTAAACAATTTCCAAAGAATGTTTGTTGTAAAAGTACATTTTTTATTCACAGTGTAGTAGAAAGAACATCACCTTTCTACTATACAAACACAAAATTCTATTCCTGTATTCAAAGAGTGCGACAGTCCGTGTAAGGACTTTGTAATCCATCCACTGATGCACGTTGTCTACACTTTTCAAACGCTTGTGTCGGGTACTGTCTGTGTAAACCACACAAATATATCATGTCGTTTGATCAAGCAGTAACCTCAAATAGTACATCGTTGTACAAATTAAAACTGCAGCCAAACACTGCAGCTTCCGAACATGTGTTTATGAAAAGATGCTTACTATAAGTCGATTAACTCCGATAAAACAATAAATCAACCAATGGTTCTTAAAAATAATTCAAATCAAGTTTAAGGGCTTGTTCCCGAGTTTTTTTCAGACTGGTGCCAATAACTCAAATAATTTTTAACCAAAAGTTTTTAAAAATTTGAGTCAATGTGCAATCACACGATGCACAATACTGTGGACGCGTTGTTTTAAATAATGTACCATTCGCCAGCAAAAAAATAATTTCCTTCATTTTTGCTTATTTTCACGACGAAAAACGTGGTACTTTGGATAATCAAATCTAAAAAACCGTTCAGTATAATATACATATAAGTGTCAAAATTATGCAGCGAAATTTTGATATGAGTATTAGGTAGCAATAAAAAAAATATTTTCGAAATCACTGCAAAACTCGGTAACAAGGCCTCAATCGTGTATTTAAATTAAACCGAGCTAACTCCATCGACAACTCTATTAACTCCGGGCTATCCCTACTCGAGGCCAGTGTAAGTTTGTGTTAGCAGGCAAACCATGCTAATTGGCGCGAACTATGTGTTAACACTAGGCGTAACAAGCAGCCACGGTGTAGTGAAAATAGAGGCACGGTTTACGAAATATCGAACAAGTGCGGAACGGATATTATGTATCTCTGAAGAGAAAATTTTGAGGTGCCGTAATTTTGTTACTGTACATTTTAATCTAACTTTAAGAGAAAATGTATGTATTATGTTTGTGGATTACTGCTTAATACTGAATATTTGTACTCTACAATTTGCATTATAGAAAGTAAAGCATAAATATCGCTGCTGCTGTCATCACGTTCTTAAAAATGTTTGCAAACGTATAAATTATTTATTTTATATCATATCCGCGGCATCTTATAACTTTGAATTGCTTGCAAACGTTCGATAACTTTGGGTTAACTTCTGGTAATCAAGTAAACTTGATAACGTAGCCGAAAATGCTAAGATAATTCTAGCAAGTTACTTTTCATAAACGCTTGAATGCGTTATACGATTACCCTTATCACTCCTCATGTGACGTGAGGTACTGTTTCTTCACAAACAAAGCGGGTTCATGTGTTACGACAGGGCGGCCTTTTATGGGCATTTTGACAAAGTGATAACCAGACTGGAATATACCGAAAACGTTCGTTGTGATACAATAATGAAATATTCAATTTTGTTAATAACGTATTTGCTTTTACATTTGTGTTTTCGAACTATGTGTAGCCTACTTATAATTAATATTCATTTACGATTATATTTCTCTCAATTTTACTCCTCTTTGTGTTTTCAATAAGTTGTCCAGATAATTTTTAATCACCATTTAAAACCATAAAGCTGTAAAAATATTTGTAACAAATACTTATATCCCAGCTCAGACCCTCCCTGTTCTAATACTTTTTAACACACAAAATTGAGTCCGCGTTTGCGCAGTTAAGCACATAAGATTAAAACGTACTTACTAGCAAGCTCGATAGTGAGATGGATACTTCTATTTATATTAAATTCTAGTAAAAAATAAATTTAACAGTCGTTGATTTTTTATTTAAAGTCTAATACCAATTTTAATTTTTGAAGGTCATGCCTCTATATACCATTATTATAACCCTCACGTTTACTATACCTCTCACTTGATTGTACATTTTTAATAAATCTCTTTGTTAAAATTAAATTTCTTCTCTAGAATTTGTGCCATAAAGGCGATTTTGTAAGATATTTCTGAAGGGAAAAATCATTACTGAAAAATTAATGGTTTTATTCTAACACGGCATAGCAAGCCAGAGCTGTGAGTAACCGGATGTTTACGTTACAAGTGGTACAATATGTTCGAATGGTTTGTCTTTTCAAATGCGTTTAATACTACGTGGCACTAAATAAATTTAATCTAATTACGTTTCCCTTCCAGCCTTTCTCGAGCTGCTCCGTCGTGTTTGTTTTCCTACAATTCTAAAGTGGCAGTGCAATAATTAGAACAGTGAACAACAGTTTCAAGGCATTTTACGCAGAGAATTACCGTGTAAGTCCCAGATGAGTCCTGACCGGCGGTGATTTGTGACTGTTGTTCAAGGGTTGCGTGCAAATGTTGTAATGCGTTTTAGCCTAATTTACGACTTCGTCACTAATCTGTGGACCAGAGTTTTGTGTTTGTTGAATCTGAATTATCCATGGTTATCTGTCGGCAATTGCATTAAGTGCACACTGCTCGTCAGTAGTTTTGTTGTCATGCTGTAGGAATAATAAACTGAAGCAACTTGTCCCGTGAGTTAAGAACGTAGTTTAAATAAATGTCAGGAATTAGTATACAATAATTTTACCAATAAAATTATTTGCTCAACCCCATAAATATTAACGTTTGAAAACACAAGTCATGTAAATATGTTCTCAACAATACACATTAGATAGTTTTTTATAATACAGATTAGCTATTAGGGATTTCGTATGTTACTATGTGCGAATGAAATTTACTCCGTAATAAATCAACTATATTGCTTATCATATCATTGCTGTATTATAACCATATAAATGTAAAGTAACGCTGGTGAAGATGCTAGCTGGGAGAAAAACCGGTAATAGAATTTTTTTCTTTAATTATTATTAAATTTCTGTATAGAAACTTAAGGCACATTACTGACTTACACAAATACACAACGAAAGTAGTATCCAATTGCAATATTTCTGCAGTTTCATTTAAAGATTATGTCTTTAGAATTCCTGAAGTGTTGCACCTGTCCACGAGTTACCTTATGTATATGAACTTTAACCGTTCTTGTTTAACGTGCCACCGGTACATCTAGCGTCCAGATTGTTTTACTTAGTTATACACAGCACCATTTGACACATCTAAAAAAAATCTTCTAATTTGTTAGATAAATTGTAACGCGTTCTATCCTCGAATCGCTGTTCATCGAGAAGATAGCACGGAATTTTTAAAAGCACTAATATTAACCAGTAAATCTCATCCACGCATTTAATGCACGTCATTCATATTTACTAGATTTTAGCATGGATAACAAAAGGGCTTTATCTGCGTGAAAAATTCCGGTAGCATCTTATACATTTCGATAAGTATCAATCGCCTCGTACATTCCCGTGAACATAAGTACCTCATATATTTCCTTAAATTAAAATATATTGAACATTCTCGTGAGCGTTAAGAAACTTTCACATTTCCGTGAGAGCATGTACCTAGAATGTTTACGTGATTGGAACTTACTTGTATATTTACGTGAATAAAAGTACGTAACGCATTCCCACGAACAGGGGTAGGCCTCCTCATACATGTATATGTTGAGTTGGCAGTTCTCCTAATAGTAATTTTCCTTACAGGCACTACATCTTAAGTCGTTTGTCCTACATACTCTACACCTAATGTCATTTCTCCTAAACTTAACTTCAGAGAAAGGCGTTTCTCCTACAGGCGTTTGACCTACAGTTATTTCTCCTAAAGCACTGATACATTTTGATTTGGAAAATATCTTATTTCCATTAACAGGCAATAAACCTTAAGTCGTTTCGCCTAAACTTAACTTCAGAGAAGGGCTTTTCTCGTAAAGACGTTTGAACTACATTAGTTTTTCCTAAAACACTCGTAAATCCTGTTGGAGAAAATGTCATAATTTCAACAGGTATTAGACTTACAGGCACTATACCTAATGTCATTTCGTCTAAATTTATATTCATAGAAATGCGTTTTTCCTACAGGCGTTTGTCCTAAATTAAGTTGGAAGTTCTGTTGGTGAAATGGTCGTAACGCCTCGAACAGGCAGTTATAATGTACAGTATATCACGTACAGTTCACTATGACCGTGCGAGAAAATGACTTGGATGTTTGTTTACATAGCTAAGAGATGGCGTAGTTGTAGGCGGAGGATCGTAATAACTACACAGTAACATTGACCGGTGTTGCTGTGACTATATTTTTAGGCTGGAGACTATAGTGTATTGTTACCTCTGTTGAGAATTTTGTATAGTAATAGTCTGCTTCATAAAGTTATTTATTTCTATCCAGATGCATAAGGAAGAGACATAAAAAAAATACGTAGACAGCAAACGAGAGTAAATGGTAGCAGTTCGATCTTTCATTGTACGTAGAAAAAATAGTGTACATGTACATACCATCTCTTAGAATAAAAGTTTCTGTGAACAGAAGTGCAAAATGTATATTTTATCAAATAAAAGTATCGTGTCTAGTTTACGACGTATTTCCGTGAGTGGAATGTACCTAGTACGTTTTTCTGAATGGAGGTAATTTATGTGTTCCCACGAACGGAAGCATATTATATATTTTACCAAGTGAAAGCATCTTCACATTCCTCTGAGTGTGCGCCTTACATATTTGCGTGAGTAGGCGTATCTGGAATATTCTCTTGAATGGAAGTACCTTGTATATTTCCGTGAATGCAGGGTCAGGGCCGGTACAGAGCAGTGCGTAGTGGGAGAAGTCCTTGCTGAAGGATGCTGAAGCATAGCTACAAGTGTTGCCTTCAGGTGTCTGCAGCGAACAAGACAGACACGTCTCCGTGCCACCGTTCTGGGATACTACGTACACATGTCTCTGCGTCGAAGAGTCTCGGCCCGTCGCCAAGTAGTATCTGAAACCACAATATTCGATACATTGAAACATTTCCCTGCACGGTTACAGTTACGCATGCTGCTGCACAAATATTCCACTTAAGAGTGAGAGATAGTCACCACCTAGAATTTTTGTATTTCGTGTAATAACTTTTCTTCTGGGTAAATGTTTGGAAGTTTATCCTAACTACGGAACAGAATACTTATAGACAGTGGCGGCTCGTGAGTTGTTGCCAGGTGGGGCTGCAGATAGTCGGAACTGTACACTCTTGATGATCGCGCCGTAGACCAACGACAATGAAATATTTTCGGGCTACTAGATGTGTTGTGACCACTCAGTAGTAAGGGGCACCTGCACATCAGCGTGCCAGTGGCTGTAGAGTCAACCAGCGCACAACCCCGTACAGGCAACTGCAACCCCACCTGGCCACCACTGCATATAGATAGAATTTTAGACATCATAAATCTTTGTTTCCCCTTGCTGTTGCTACAGATCGAATTGCAGTCAAGAAAGTAATAAGAATTTTCTAACAGCATTTCGGTGCATAACAGCAGTAACGACATAAAGATATTTGCGGTTTCTAAAATTCATTCAGTATGTATTCTATTTCGTAGTTAAGTTAAAGTTATGACACAAAACCCAACAATTCAAGATGGTGTCTATCACTCTCTTAATAAATGACAGCATCTTATAAACAGTATCCCGGCGAGGTCGGTCCCCGGATTTTCGCAAGTGGAAATCGTGCCGGACGGGTTTTCTCTGGGATCATCCGTTATCCCCCCCCCCCTTCATTCCGGCGCTGCTCCATACCCACCTGACGTCACCCCTCACCAGCGCTAAAGACCTCGATATTCGGCGTTGACCAAAAGTCTCTCACTCACTCGCTTATAAACAGTAAATAATGCACGTGTCATTACATGACAAACTAAACAATCCGGAATAAACTCTTGAAATAAACCTCTGACCATTATTTCACATTGGGCCTGGATGGCGGAGAGAGTAAAGTACCCGCCTGCCACCACCCGGGTTCGATTCCCGGCGTTTTCTACCCGGATATTAGCACGTGAAAATCGTGCCGTTGTTCGGCGGTTTTTCTCGGAGATTTACCGTGTCCCCTGCCCCCTCATTCCGGCGTCGCTACATACGCACACCTCGTGTCACTCCTTCTCCAGTGCTGAAGACCTAGAGGCTAGGCACTGGTCAGAATCACTTCACTTCGTATTTGACGGTGTAGGTATGTAGGCAGTACGGCAGACTCACACATTGCCAGTGGCTGTGTCCCAGCCGTAGATACTGGTGACGACGTAGGTGCCCGTCGTGAGGGCAGTGTCGTCGCCGTTGCTGGACACGAGTGTGACGTGCGCGAAGTCGCCGCTGTTTCCTTGCGGCTGCCCGAGCACCGTTACGAACGACTGTCCCTCGGCGTCGAACACCAGCTTGCCCGGGCTCAACCAACCCTCAGGCTCTCTCCGCCGTAAGATCTGCAACAGGCGGATTTAATAAGACACGTGGGTAGGCTGGGTTCGACACAGACTAAAGGACACTACAGATGTGAAATGACGTGGCGGCTTAATTGATACAGGCGAACTTCGCCGCTTATTGGTAGAGCCACGATTTTATGGCGAAAAGATTGTTGCACCATTTGGTTTCAAAGCCTCATGTTCACATCCGCAACTCTGTTTCATGGTCAGTGATTGGACATTTTAACTGTGACTTGTCTTGAGATCCTAGTGACAAATCACAGACGCATTGCGTCACAATAGCTTCATTGTTATTGGTGCAGTCAAATGAGGGGTCGTGTCTGAACAAAGACGCGCTGCCAATAGCCGTGACGCAGAGTTGCCGAGATGCAGGCGAGATATTGAAACAACATGTTGCAAAAATCTTTTCGCGACATAATCGTGGCTCTACTTATTGGTTGCCCGAGGCTGTTGATATCAGCCCCGTGTATGCTTGGCTCCTGCATGTTACTGCAGGTTTCCTATTGGCCTGACTGCCTGTTAGCAGGGCAGCCACCTTACGCTGATTGGTGGTAGGCGTTTCCGCCATGTTGCTGGCCAGCGAGGCCATTTTGCTGGTGTGTGTGACTGAGTTTGCTGTCCTACGGTTATTTCACTTCTGTATTCTTAGATATTCTGTGTCTGGGTAGGACACAGTGGCGAGGCTTTGGTGTGCGCTAGTCGCTTCCGTAAGAATATATCAATAGACATAATAACTATTATTATCACTTCATGTAAGCTATAAGAAATACACTTCGCTATTTACAGATATCTGCTAAAAACCTAATTCAACTTGTAGTCATACTATTATTCAGTCATAGGTGACTTCATAAATAAAGCAATCTTACCACTTGAGTCTATCTCAGAAATAAATGTAAAAATTAGGGCATTGTTATAGCCGAATTTTTTTATATGTGGTAACACTGCGGCCACGAACAACATTCGTCCCTGGGTTCTGATTCAGTTACATTTTATACTTTGCTACAGCAAAATTTTTTTTGCCGCGAAGAACAATTTTCGTTTAATTTTTATTTAATTTTTGTTTAAAAGTTACAGTAGTAGTAACAGAAAATTGTGTTACTATTAAGAAAGTTTAACAAAATTCTTTATGGTGAAGTTAGTTGTATTTTAAGCACGACCAACATGTTGAAAAAGTTATTACCTTTGCTACAAAGATACTGAATATTTTTAAAGAAAAATGCAGTAACATCAAACATAAGTTCTATAAAAATATTTTATGTATAGATATATTTCTTTACTGCAAGCTAAATGTGCTCAAAGAAAAATATTTCTTCGTTAAAAATATTTCTTTTACTGTGTATCACTATCACTTTCGAAGTCATGGTGGAGAACCACTATCTCCATGAGACAGAAAAATAAATGTCTCACTATCGTTGGCCTGAATTACATAAGGTACCGGTCTTTTGAGTCGAACTTAGGTTAAGAGTGTCTTCCGCGGTTCATTTAATTAATTTACCTGAAATAACTTGACCAAAATCAACTTATACTTTCTTTCAAAAACAGTGTCAACTCTTAGGTAGTTAGTTGTTCAGAAGACCAGCATGGTAATTAAGATGCGGCACAGCTGTGAAAAATAATGTACAGTACCTTACTATGTTCTCCTTTCCTTGAAATATTTGTTTGTTCAAAACATTATCAGATCACGTTAATATGTGCAGTAAACATTTTCGAAATCTACTTTCGGCAAATAATTGTTAACTATGTTCACCGTAAAGTAAGATAGCGACATACGCAGTATATGGAATACACATAAAAATGGGCACGTTCGAAGCCGTAGTAATTGATTTTCTTTCATCGAACAGTCTGATCAACCGTTATAAATTTTCTTCGAGAAGAGGAGCGAGAGTGGCGATGTTTTCTTTTGGTGCTCCCTGTGTCTTGTAAACTGCGCATCAGCCAGCTTATTTTCGCCTAGGAGTGCCCCATGAAGAGCCAGCGATATTTAACTACAGTAATTGACGGAGGAAGGTATATATATCATCGCCTTCACGAGATAAGTGTGAATTCCGATGATGAACGACGGCTCAGATCGGGTGTGGTTGCAAGTGACGTCATGTACATGCATGTGACTTGGTTTGGTCGCCTTAAATGTATTTAACTTCTTGGTGTTTTACAAACTGTCTTCGTGTTTTTTGCAGCTGTTAGGAGTTGTATGGTGAATAACTTTAGTAATTTACATTGAACTTTATGAGTAGTCACCAAATACCTTGGAAGCTGTTCTTGTATTATGAATGCATTCGGCATTTGTGGTTTGTTTAGTTGAAAGATGAAGAGTAAATTATCCTGCGGCGGGCCACCTGCATCATACCTGGGGCACGACCGTCGGAATAGCCACCATTTAGAACCGTTCATGCACACATTTTCCCGATGTTGACATTATTATTTAGCTTCCTATTATAGTTTGTATTGTACTGTAAATGTACACTGACGGTTTATCTTCGACACAACGCAAGTTTTTAGTGTTGTTTGCATTGCGAATTTTTTTAGAGACAGGAAATATTCGCATGTTCTCTGACGTGTAGGTTAGCCTCCAAGAATACATGTGTATTCAAGCAAACATTATCTCTTCACTTGCTGTTCGATGACGCAGTGATATGGGCCTGCATTTAGTTGCTTCTGTACTATTGGCTAAGACACTTCAAGGCGGTGTCAAATAAGTCACGGGCCAATTGCGAAAATTGCACGAACTTACGGTTGCTGGAATTCTAGCTTGGAACCGAAAGAAAACGCGAATTTTTCAGGTCTCTACTAATTGTTTGGATAAATATTTTTTTTTTTTAATTTTCGTTATTATATTTACGGACCGTACTGTCGAACTATTCTTCATGTGTATTTTATATTTGCGCAAGCATTCCTGTTTGGTAGCGATATCATTATTAGAGACACGACAATTTCGCCTGTTCAAGGACCAGCAGGCTAGACTGCACAGTCCTGTGCACACTCTGTATTTAGATACTCGTTCATTGGCTGCTGCTGCAGTGAGTGGTCAATTGTACATCCAATAAGGTAGCGCGGGAGTACATGGGTGTTCTCCTGCAGAGTTCTTAAGGGCAGATTTCACGAACACTAGCCCAATCATAAAAGCAACGCACATATATGGGAGACGAAAATCTAACGTATATACTGAAATTAATTCTTAAAATTCCCGGGAATCTAATCATTATTAATGTAAACATAGCGGTGAAAGTAATAGACTTATCTCGTGGTTTGTCGTACTCAAAAGATAACGTCTAATAATACGATAAAATATGTATTGTTGTGTCTTCTGCGAACAATGTGGTCTGCTGCGAACCACATACACTAGTAATGTCAGGTCAAGAATGTAACGTTTTTTTCAAAGACTACCCGCTCAGTTGAATCGAACAGTCACTGACCTGCGAAAAAGACGCCAACGTAGAGTTATCTTCCAGGTTGTAAGCGACGATCACTGACTCATTCTGCCTCCTGTTGGTCCACACTGCGACCACTTTCTTATCAGTTGCCCACGTAACGCTGTAGAGGATGTGATCCCTGCGAGAGAATCACAAACATTTAGGCTTACTGCATCTGGATTTTATTAACTTTAGCGCCGACAAGTAACAATCGAATTATTTCACATGTGGGAATCGTGCCGGACGATGCCATTGGTCGGCGGGTTTTCTCGGGCATCTCCCGTTTCCTCTGCCCCTTCATTCCGGCGCCACTCTATACTCGCCTCATGTTATCACTCACCAGCGCTGAAGACCTCGGTGTTAAATGCTGGCCAAAAATCTCTCGCTATCACTCACTCAGTCACAAGCGAGTTAACCCAATTTTTACACATGAATTTCATTTGAACACATGAGTCGAGACATGCAAATTTATCATTATTATTGGCAACAGCCTATAATTTATTGGACTATTTTTACTCGAACATACTCCGAGATTTTTTGATAGAGACCTCCAAATTCCGCGGTATTTTCTGACAGCACTCTGGACGCCAAGTTACTGTGTGCTGGAGCCAGTGATTTCTGGTGAAAATAATTTTGCAGCTATTTGTTTTAGGGCCTTAAGTGCACATCAGTTTATTTGCTTCATGATAAGTAGAGATGATGGTTTATAGCGTGAAAACTTGGTTGTTTGTTGAATTTCAACACACGTTCAGCTTACCAGAAGATTACTGGCTTTAGCTCGTACTTGGAACTGTTACCCTATTTGACTGAGCCAATAAGAATCCCGGTATTGTAATATTTGATGCCTGTTATTGATCTGCAGATGGTTACGTTGTGTCAGAAGTGTATCACCGAATCATAAACGTTTCACGGAACTACTGCGTTTTCAAGAGTATGTTGACACAATAAATGTTCGCGATATATCATCATCTCTAATGATCAGTGACTGGAAGTTTTTAACTTTCGGCGTGGGGGGGTCCTACCCGCATATCACGTACATTTTCTGTCGCGGTAACATTGTTCTGGTTGATAGTCATACGAACCACGCCTCTGCCCTATTATATTCTACCAATAACAACTAACCAGAGTTGCAGGTTTGCTTCTAATACATTGAAACTAGTTGTTTCGAAATTATTTTCACCAAAAATCACTGGCTCTACCAACAACGTTACGTAGTTGGTTCGCGTGAGCATAGGCCAACGGATTCTAGTCCGCCGCCTAGAAATAACGCGAAATTTATGTATGTCTAGTAATTGGCTCCGGACTTTCATGCCTATATATTCCCTAAATGCTTTGTGCTAATGTGCTTTTGAAAACGGCGTAGTTAATTGCGAAACACATGACTGGGTGATGACACCATGTAACTGCCTGCATACTAATATTAGGCATAAAATATTAAAGCAGCGGGATTCCTATTGGTTCAGTCAAATAGGACAATGGCTTCACATACAAGCAATAGCCAGCAATATTTTCGCAAGCTGAACGTACGTTGAAACTCGGCAAACGGTAAAGTTTTCCCGCGATAAACTTTTTTCTCTACTCTTGAGTAAGACCTTGGAAACTCCGTGTTATTATCGTATATCAGACTGGACTCCAGCTTACTGTGTTTCTATCTGACCGTGAATTCATAGTTTTAAAAAATTAATTTTAATTATTAATTTGTATTCCACGAAACTAAATCACACTAGTGGATCAACAGCAAAATTTGAAAGCAACACCCACTAAAACGCACGCTTGCACTTACTGCAGACAATATATAATTTTTTAGTTCCAATTTTAGCTATGCAGATTTTACAAGTGGCAAACCAAACAAATATTTCTGCTACACAATTAATTATATGAAATTCTTTTCAAATAACAATTGTATTAGATTGTTAGTATAAACACCTGCTTGCCCTTCATAAATTAACTTTCAAGATTACAAAGCTCAGGCAGTGAGAATTCACATTCAGAGATTAGACGTACACAGGATAGGCTCACGTAATATAAGCTTCCTCCCAAATATATTTAAGTCCATTTTCTCGTTTTTCTTTTCCGTTGTAAAATACAGAATTGTCAGTCAGTCGTGCTGATGTTGAACGCTAAGTCACCCGCCAGACGATCATCTCCTTATGAGGCAACTTTACATTTTCGCTGTAGAGCTCGGAAATTCCTAACTGGAGCGGTTGAACGTAAATGGATTGGCGGAAGCGCCGGAGGGACGGATCTATCATTTGACGTTGACGACCTCGTTTCCCGGCGTGTCACCTCTTCACTCTCTGGAGATACATAAGGAATGTTGTTTACTTCCCGCCGGCCATAATAACTTACTTCGCCCTGCCTCGACATGCGCAAGTTACGAGCTGCAGCAACTACCGACATGACTTCTACAAAACAACTACCGCATCGCATATTTCACATATGCAAATTGCGCGTAAGTAGTCTTTCGTTGAACGTTAGAGGAACACTCTTAACTTCAACCAGAGAGAAATTAAATCACTTTGATGACATTCCGTTCGTTTCGGTCAAAAATGAGAAACTGAAGTTAGTGCAAAAACCTGCTAATTGTTTCAGTGACGCCACTGTTTTAAAAGTGATTCCCATTTGTTCTCAGTGAATTTCACCTGCCCGTTAACTGATATTCAGTGAATTCTACATGTTCATCAGTCAGAATCATATTGCCAACTGGTATTTCAGGGACTAACATTTCACTGATTGTAACCAATGATTCTGATTTAGAGTATACACAGTAAAAAAACACTTTCGTTGCCACAACAAAGTGTTGGTTTAAATACTACTTGAAGTAAAGTAACCTTACTACAAAGAAATTTTTTGTTTAAAAGTCACAGCAATAGTACAAAAAAATGATGTTATTATTAAGGTACTTTATTCGAAATATTTTGGGTGAAGATATTTAACTCAAGCTTAATGTTGAAAAAAATTTTATCCGTGCTATAAAGAAACTTACATTATTTAAAAAAAATTTTTTTAAGACAAAATGTTATACAAAACATAAGTTTTCCACATTTTAGTTGTAGTAAGACCTTTGCGGCTAAGTTACTGTACAATGTTTAATATCTAAACAAAATGTTATCGTTGCAACGAAAGTGTTTTACCGTGTAAATTTACTTTCTTCTTCTTAATTTTTTTTTTCAGTTATCAATCACTTAACGTCCGTTTCATGTTCATGTGCAACAGTATGTGCACGCACAGTAAAAGTAGGAACCCATACAATCAACACATTTGTACTGCACAAGTAATTCTGCATGTACCATCCCTTCAGTGAATTCTTTAACTGTCCAGAATGTTAGGAAAACTGCTTGTATTAATCACACCTGCAATATAATTGATCGAGCCACAATAACCTTAATATTTCTGTAAACCATCATACAAGCACTGTTTCGCCTATAAAGTATGTTTCAAATTAATATGATTGATACTTGTACAATAGAACGTACCGTGTAGATTTATATCAACATCTACAGTCAGCACATTAGTTAATGTGGTCACTGTACCTAGGAATAGCAAAAGCCAACTTACTCTGTGACTACATCTACCGGCGCTGGCAGTTCGTTTGTCACCACAGCAACTTCAGGGGACAGATCCTTAAGGCTCACCGCGCTCAAGGTTACCGTAGGGTTCGGTGTTCCCGCCTGAAACACCACCAAATATCATAGGCCTTCAGATGTAGCCACTGAGATCTTGACAGTTCTACTTATCAGCACAGCTGCGCTCAATTCACAGTTTATTCATATTATATAAGTTTATATGTACCCCACAATTGTTTATAATAATACTGTTTATAGAATGCTTGAATCATATATAATACTTAGAGAGGATGATATATCGCGAAAATGTTTTGTGTCAACATACCATTGAAAACGCTGTAGTTAATTACAACACATAGATAATGTACGTCTGACACAACGTAGCTGTCTGCAAACCAATAATAGGCATCAAATATTACAACAGCGGGATTCTTATTGGCTCAGTCAAATAGAGCAACCGCTCGACGTACAAGCGAAAGCCAGTCATCTTCTGATAAACTAAACGTGCGTTGAAATCCATCAAACAGTCACGTTTTCCCGCGATAAATCATCCTCTCTAATAATACTTATATCACAATTGTTCACAATAAATATATATAATACTTAAATCACAATTGTTTACAACAAATAAAATATATAAATATATATAACACTTGAATTTGGTTGTTTATAACACATACACACATATGTAGGTAATACTTGAATCACAATTGTTTACAAGAAACAAAACATTACACACACACACACACTATATATATATATATATATATATATATATATATATATATATATATATATATATATATATATAATACCTGAATCACAATTGTTAATAACAAAAAAGAACTTCTTTACTGCGCCTAAAACATATAAATAATTTTTATTTGTTGAAACAAGATAAATACGTGCGCTTAGTACTCAATCCGTTCGTACATTTTAAAATCATAACTATTTTCAGAAATTAAATAACAAGTACTATTAATAAATAAATATTTACTTTCACCTTAATAACGAATCAATTATAAGTATCCTGGAAGAGAAAACAACCATGTTGCCAGTACTCAACATTTCACTCTGCCTACAGATGGTTGAAGACAGGATTTCCGAGTTGGTTATTTATATAGAATTATACAGAAAAACAATACAGTTTAAGAAGTTATAGTCACTGTCACGACGTACTGCTATCTAGTTGTATATTTTATTACATAGCCTTTTTTGTTTCATTTGCCTTTTTAAACACTCGAAAGTGTACGCAATTCAGTTTCCCACACGCAATTGAACTGATATAAAATTCAACTTTAAAATAAAACCCTTAAGTTTTGAATAACAATTAGTTGCAATTATTAGAGACGTGCAGAATCTACTTTATTTTCTGGCAGCATACTAGACCGTAAGTTGTTGTACGTTCTCTCAATGACTCCTATTGGCCCGTATGTCGTGGCCTGCCGCAGAGAGCGCTTCTGAGCAATAACTGAAAGATAACGTTAGTGTGACCTATCCCCTGTAAAGCAGAGAGATTGTAATCAGGTACATACAGAGTATGTATGTATGCCTAGGCTGTTACCAAATACTAACGTAAATGTTGCAAGATTCTACCAATTGTTAATAATCAAAAGTAAAACATAGCATCGAATTGTTTAATGTTCGCGTTCCAGATAAAGTAAAATTAAACGTACGATCGATTTTCAGATCCACTACCCATACGTTAGTCATAAATTGTGTTACTGATTTTTGGTAAAAATAATAGAATATGCTCCTCTTTGTTTCAATGTGTTACATGCACATCTGCAGCGCTGCTTTGTGGTTATTGGCCGAGTGTATTCGTGCAGAGGCGTCTCTCGTTACACTGCGCCAATCAGAGCAAGGTTTCTCCGACACTACACAGATGTGATTTGCGAAATAGAACTCCAAGTGTTAAGGGACCTCCCTAGAAAGCTGTGTTTATGTGTGTGATGCAGGAGTGGTAAGGTTGCCGTTGGCCGACGTATGTAATGTATTACCGCCTCTCAGCGCAAGTCACTCAACAGTGTGGAGTGCTTTACTATTATCCTTTTTCTTATGGAACTTTAAGCGGTGACCACATTACTTTATTTGTGGGCAGCGTAGTTCAAAGTCTAACGCTTGTTTACATATTGCTGTTTTTTAAATCCAGTTGTTATTTGTCCAAAAACGGCAGTCTAAAATACTCATTTTTAACTATTCTGAGGGTCCCGAAAAAGAAGCTTTAAATAAGCGTGCGGAATTTTTGAAACGACAGAGACATAGTTTGAAGTGTGTGTTATTTTCGTAGACATTCAAATATAATGATCCTTTAGTAGGTTCGTCAAAACAAAGAATAATCGCAACACGCTGCAACGCATTTCAAGCTCTGGTAGGGAGGCCCCTTAACATCCAATCAGTGACCACGAATCAGCGCTGCAGAAGTGCACAGAATACAATTGGTAACAAAATCCTTTCACCAAAAATCAGTGGATCTAGTCATCCATCCTGGGGGCTTCGCACCAACATTCCACTCTCCAGACAAGCTGGAACAAGAACAACACGTCCGCGATTTTTGTTTCACCGCAAAAAGTACACGCTCCGCAGTCACGTGCGCGTTCAGCGTACGACGAGGACGCCTTTTGTTTCCGCGGAGAATAAGGGCGATGCGGCTGTGTTCCACGGCTCAATACATCATCCCAGAGCTGGGGAAGCACAGGAAGGGAAGTTGCATCGCTGGTGATTGATAGCTGAGAGCTGTATTCCCTTTGATAGATTGCGCCCTCGGACCGTTCGAGCGCACAGAGCTTGTTTCAGAATAACTTCTCTCTTCTTTATTAATGTTTGCCAGTTGTGACTCTCCGGGCTTCCACGAGCCACTTCATTCCTCTACGCTCGGCCATGCCAGATGCTCTCTCTATCATGTCAGCTCTCATACGTTATTTATGCGACTCTGATCGTATAGCATTACAATCGAAACGCCACAAAAACCGAACCTTCTTATATTTTCTTCTTTTCATGTATGGTCATTATTTGAGTGAAATGTAACTTTAGTGCTTGTATTCGTGGGTTTTCGAATGTCCAACATTTGACAAGGCATGAGTTCATTCTGAGAGGACTTAGAGTACCTACGAAGCCACAGTTATAAGTAAGCTATGGTTCGTATTTTCACTGATAAACGTATAAAATGTGGTATTTTAAACTATGTTCCATAATGATAGTAAATGTATGACAGAAAATGAATTTTGTATTACGTAAATATGTTTTCTGTAGTGCACAAATAATTTTTACGGTATTTTATCTTTAATATCTAATGAGGCGGGCAGTGACGGACAGCGACGGACACTGTCGGACAGTGTCGACAGTGAGATGATGGTATATCGCGAAAATGTTTTGTGCCAACATACCCTCGAAAACACTGTGGTTTCTTTAGACATGTATAATTGGTAGAGATGATGGTATATCGCGAAAATGTTTTGTGCCAAGATAGCCTTGAAAACACTGACACAACGAAGCTGTCTGCAGACCAATACCAGGCATCCAATATTACAATATCGGGATTCTTATTGGCTCAGTCAAATAGGGCAACAGCTCCACGTACAAGCTAAAGCCAGTAATCTTCTGGTAAGCTGGACGTGTATTGAAATCCATCAAACAGTCAACTTTTCCCGCGATAAACCATCATCTCTAATAATTGGGTACTACGTGTATGACACAACTTAGCTGTCTGCAGACCAATAATAGGCATAAAATATTACAATAGCCGGATTATTATTGTATTTGTCTAGTAGGGTAACAGTTCTACAGACAAGCGAAAACCAGTCATCTTTTCATGAGCTGAAAGTACGTTTAAACACAGCAACTAGTCAAGATTTCCCGCTATAAATCGTCATCTATACTAATGAGTTAATGTTTGTGTTGGCTGTTTTGATTCCCTTGTTATTTTCCTTCTGGAACAATTTGTGTCTGTCCGTCGCTTTTCAATATCGGGTGAGGAGAGTACCCAAGGGACGGGGTATCGCAGGGTAACGCACCCTGTACTAATAACCTAGCACTAGATGCCCGTAGTCATCTGCTTGTCCCGGATGACATGAAATGATAACCTACAGTAAAGAGGCGTCAGACTCCGGGACTCGAACCCGGATCGTCTTATTAGGAGACGAGTGTGCCACCCGAGAACCCTGTTTTTCAATATAAACACAATACTTAAGATAGTAAACAGAGGATTACACACAACATACTACAATGACAGGAGCTGGGAGAGGAGTTGGCCATGGCCTTTGTTAAGGGTTCTGTGTACCCTACCTCAAAACTTCAAAAACACATAACAATTCGCAATCGTTTATTAACTAAAGTATTAATGATACACAATTGATTTTTTTTACCATACGAGAATAAAGATGGTTTGTTTTATATATAAGTTTAAATTTCATATTCCGCGATGTTGAGTATTTTAAAAAAATGTTTCAAAACACAAAATTGGGCTGTTTAGTTCTT